>DVPR01000063.1:0-19005 GCA_018239345.1 Oxynetra stangelandi
GGGGAGTCAAGAGCCTCCGAAACCGGCGTGTATGTATGAAGAGACTGATGAATGTAGACGAAGCACGTCAGGTTTGCCAGGACAGAGATGTTTGGCACTCCGTGCTCCCTGCCCACTCCGCTAGGGACCTTGCGTGACGGTTATTTATTTATTTTATTTATTTTTATTTACATTTGAATGATTTTGACATATACTTACTATAGTAAGATTACTAACAGTTTCATTTGTAGTGTATTTTTATCAATGAATAACTATCTCATTCATTAGTTTCAAGAACAACTTCTGCTAATTGTATTAACACTTTAATATCCTATTGGCGGTAGCGACCACTTGTGAGTAACAACTGCCCCATTAGCGACGATATTTCCATGCCATATTCCAAGGCCCAAGATCACGAATTTCCAAGATTCGCGACATGGATACGCAAACCCTTGGGGTTCGCAAGTTAACCGTAAGGGTTTCGCGATGAAATTTACGTTATGGCTGCCAATTGGCTAGCACGCACTTACTATACGTAATATTGGGCACAAACGACTAACCTCCTCTGCGACGCGAAATATACTCAATTTACGAGAAAAAACAAGCTCATCCATCACATTGCTTAACTATAGTTTTTTGTGATGCTATATTTTGAAATAAACCACCTATGTAGAAGCATAATATTTTCAGGAGTTCGAAATTCTTTTAAAACTTTTGGAGTGGGTATGTACGAGTATGTAGATTAACTTAAGAAATCCTGCTTTAAGTTAGCGTGGTAAAATATTCGTTGACGGTTGTCTTGAGAAAAGGCTTCATATCAAATAACATACTTATACTTAAGAGGACTTCTTAATCAAATAAAATTGACACTAAAGAATAATCTTTGTTAAAAGTATAATTCAAATGAGGTCGAAATAAATGGGAAAAACGCGAGACAGGCTATTTCACGTTAAGTACTCTCTGTATAATATTTAGAAATGTATCAATAATCCTCTTCAGATATAATTAAAATTTTGGGTAACCCAAAAAGACATACTCACAGCTGTACTCATGTACGAAATTGGAGTATTTTTGTGCATTGTACAGAAAGTACATTAATTCGGCACCAGTAATAGAAATAACACCACAGTGCATTCTATTCAGAATTAGGTCAGATATATATACATATATTCACGTCAACAATTGAAAGTCTAGTCTATCATACGAAATAACAAGGCCATGAATTAGTGCCATAAAACCTACTACTCATAAATAGAACTATAAATCTGTCTCTTCGTATATATTTATCCACTTATGAGTAATATCTCGTTTACTGTTGGAACTTCAGCAGTTTATGTGAAAGCTTTGTCTGGCTAAAATTAGTTTTGCAATATGACTGACGTTATATAAGTATAAATTTGTAGTCTTATTAGAGTATCGCAATACGCTTGACGTACATAAATATAAATTTATAGTCTCATTATTTGTATGTAGTTTTCTTGTCGCCGTCTGAGCTGGCTGGAACACACGAACCCATTATAAAGTTGCAGAACAGAATATGGCGAATTCATTGGTTCTAGATGATTTGTATACTCATCAATGGGATGTCTGCCGATAGTTTCGTTTTTGGTGTTTGTGTTACTCACCACACGGAATGGTTGAGCAAGTTTTTCTCCTGGACCCCTCCTGGATTTATCCTCTCCTGCTTAATAAGTAATGGTCTGAACCGCTCTCGGTTTTTCTGATCATTATATAATATATTTAATTGTGTCCTGACCTAGTCATGGTCAGATAAGTCTCGACATGCTAGGAAATGTTAGACTTGGCACTATCGGTCTATTGACAGGTTATGGACTTCCTCTGATTTTACCCTAGTGGGCTTTGAGTGACACACTAGACTCTTGTGAAGGAATAATTAATCCTGTGTTGGAGAGAATGAGTTGGCGTATAACTACTAAATGAACCATAATAGTTAGGACACCCAAGTTCTACTGTAATCACCAATATAATATCGTGGGGATCCTCAGGATTAGTAGAACCTGTATAGAGCAAAAGTGATCTGGAATATAAAGGTAATTTAGCATCCAAAATGGGAAACAATTTGAAATTTCTAGTTTTATGGGATATTTCACTACTGGATAAATGGCGATGCTATGTAAAACTCAGGTAAGACCGCCTCATTGAAGACGGCACAGTCTTTGGGCGGGAGTGTACCAGGACTAATTATTAGCTTCCACTGTATGATTTACTCTCTATAAAATGATGGCTGCTTCCAGGAACTTTTTGATTGCATCCACACGTCACCTCAACTCACTTATTGTCCGATTCTTGATTTTTATTTTTGTACAACAACGCTTCAACTAAATGACAGTTAAATTGTTTAAAAAGTCGGATCGAATTGCGTAGAAAATTGTACATTCTCACTTATGTTTAAATGGTTCATATAATCAGTTATATAACTTTTAATGAAGTGTCGATGTTTAACTGAAATTTAAATAGTTGCGTATTAATTCAAATTGTATTTTATGATAGACCATAATCGCATAATATACCTACTGCTAGAATTTCTTACCGCGTTTTATTTTCTCTGTTATAAATTTATTTTGGATGCATCAAATATTTAAGATGGAACATGTAAGTGTAGTCCAACACTTGTATTATATACTACACCATTCATAATATATATATAAATATAAGTCAATTTTCGTCTTTTTATTCTTTAAATCGCTAACAACTGTTTAAGTATATTTGTAACGGAGAAACGTACGTTTAAATATTTACCATTATTCTTCAAGCGGTATCAACACCCACAGTAAAATACTCTTGAATTTATAAGAAAATCATAAACTAATGAAAATATTTTAATAAAGACCAAGAAGAAGACATGATGAAGGAAAAATAATTCTCTAAACTAAATATTCGTTGAGAACATGGCTTCATAAGAAGTTAGGAGTCACTTGGAGTTCCCAAGACATTAATCTTCGGATGGAACGAGGTCAAAATATTTTAAAACATTATAATTTTTTAATAAACTCCTTTGGTCAAGCTATTATGTTTGTATATGGTTGAGTATAAACTTATGTATGTTGTATATACCTCAATAAATACGAAATTATATTGACTGTTTTTATACTGCTTCTCATAGAACAGTGCGACAGGATTTTCGATTGAAAATGTGACTTCATGTTCTCGATTTATGGTCGAAACTCAAAAAAACAAGTGCATATTGTTCGTCAGTAGCGGTTCGGTGCATGAGCCGTGGTAACCGAATATTTGAACCATTCAACGCGGCATATTACTGTTTTATCGACAATAATAAACAAAGCCCTATTGAAATGAAAATTTTCAATAGCCCAGGATCATGTGTAAACAAAGGATGTAGGAACATATCTGATTGCATTTCAAGTTTTAATGGCATGTTCTGTACTTTTTAAAGGCGGTATGTTTATTGAAATATTTGCTTTGTAGAGGCAAGGTAGGTTTATAGGTTTCATATCACGTTTATAAAGCCACTTCAATAAATAGGGTTTATTATGTTTAATAAATTGCGAATTTATAGATTAATTTATGAATAATTTGAAATATTATTATATGAAGCGGCATCACGTATGCTACTTTTATTGTATAAGCAACCTGAATATAGAATAATGCTATGGGAATTGTTTCATACTTTCGTAAAGTTCAGGTAGGTACACACGTCATTATATATTTATTTTCCGTATAGTTTTATTATCTACGACATGAAATTCCCATTGCTCTTACTCAAGGGACTGAAACTTATAATAGCATGAAATCAACCTAAGTAGGGAAGGATAAACCCCTAAGGAATTTATCTGGATCCGGTATAAATAAAAGTCATTTATGTGGGATTGTTCAAGTTTCTTTTTTACGGTTGCGTCAATGTACAAATTTAATGGATTAGAATGTTTTAAGTTACACTTCAAATTTAAATTAAGGATCGTGGCACAAAAGTTTTCATTGTCCATTGTAGCTCGTCAGTGTCAATGACTAACTCTGAACTAGTTATTACTTACCTTAATACCAGCGATAGCAACATAGTTATGGCTCGACTATAACTTTTATTATCAGTTATTTAATATTTATAATAAGTCGTCTATAACGTAATTGAGGATACTAATATTCCAAGACTACTGAACGGGACTCTTTGCTGAATCTTATATATGTTGTGTTAAGCATTAAGGAATTATTTTACTCAAACATGTATATCATTATATAAAGTTGTAACTAACTTATATATTTAATTATATATATATATAACTTATATACATAATTATATAAACTTATGTTTTTTTTTTTGATTATTTTATATTTATTTAAGTATTAAATGGGCTACTTGTGTTTATAATTGTTTTCCAAAGTATTTTATGAAATATAATGTACGACATACTATGAAATATTGTGATAAGAGTTTATTACATCGATTTTTTTATGTTATTTTAAATGAAGTTAAGACATAATTATTTGAATTTATTTGTTTTTTGTTCTGTACTTCAAGTTAATAAGTATTAGTAATCGAAAGTCGACGAGAAAGTGTGGTTTGACAACTTATAAGTAGTATATCAAAGGTATTGTGGCAAGCACCTACCATTCTTCCCACACATCTTAATAATTATAATAACTTTGATCTAACTTTCTCAAGGTGGCGTCTCCAGGGCAATTTGTTATCCTATATAAGCCCCGGGTACTCTCCTGTATTAGCTTTATTTATTACGTCCTCGTTTAAGGTAAATTGTTGGATATGAGGAATATTTTCTTGTTTGATAAATTTACATCATTTTGAAGTTTGATTTAAAATTGAGACAATTTTGAACATTTTCTATGATTAATTATAAACATTTAGACACCAAAGTAAAAAGGTAAATATCTTTTGCATAAAATACGGTTTCTTCTTTTAAGCCTAATTTATGTATATTATTGATAGTTAATCAGAGAACTATGATCATACAATAGATATTTTGAGGACTTTATTACGAATTGCTTAGAATTAGTAAGTAGCAACTTGAGAGCGATTTATGAGACAGACATACTATGATTTAAAATGTTTGTTAAGTATATATTATTATATATCCTGTAATAAATGAGGAGGACAATTTATAAACTGAAATATTTTGGTTTACAATATCAAATGCCTACTTTAATCATAGAACTAAAGTAGGCATTTGATATCGTAAATCACATATAGATACTCTAGAAGGAATGTGTTATTATTTTGGATTCCTTTTCATTGATTAACCCGATCAATAAGTTGTTGTAATCACGTTCCTTAATTCATACTGCCGCTAACAGTTATTTATTATACTATGAGGTCACTAAGGCCCTTGGGTATAATTTTATAAAACATTTTGAGAACGGTGGGCATTACAGAGGTATTGATTATGAATATTCTCTTTTGACACTTAAAAACGACTCAATCTTGATAAGATTTAATGTTGAAATGTTCAATAGATTTGATTTTTTTTTTATAATTGAGTTCAACTCTCGAAAATGGGTTTCACAATCCATTTAACTTCCGTGCTAATCTCCCCGATATTATTGCTATTGGTGTTGACTTTGACATTATTTATAATTATTAAGTAAAGGTAATAAAATTTTCCGGAGTTTTTTTTTATTTGAACCGATTTGTGACGTACGGTATGCATGTTAATGTTGTGATTCTATAAGATATTTTTATTGGGAAGAACATTAGATATAACAGTTTGCGAAAAATTCGTTTAAAAGTTCACAGAGTTCTTGCTTTTTTTTCTTTTCCTTTAATACACTGTTGTTTTATTTTATCGTTTGATATTTATTATACGATAAAATAAAACAACAGTGTGTGATCGTGATTGTTTCGTGAACCGGTTTTTGTTTTACTAATAAAATCGATAACTCTAGTTAGGTGGAACTATATTTTTAAACAATACTATGTAATGTAAATAGGGCTAAATTTCTGTTAAACAATTGAGCAACAATCAAACACATGACCAACTTTTATTTGACCATCAAAGAAAATTTACCAATGATTGATAACGAAAATAAACAGCACATGATTATCGGAGATGAAAAATGAGTTCTCTAACATAATTCGCAATAAAACGTACTGTTTCCCTCCGAATAGCCCCCGAACTAACGGTGGATATAATTAAAATGAATTCTAGAAAATACTTATGCATGTTTAATAAAATATTCCCAAAATGCTTAACGTCGAAGTGCTGAAGACTGAATTTAACCATTAACTGATCGAGTAATTCAATCTTTAATTGAAACGTTTCCAGCAATTGGCAAGAGACAAAGCGTAATATTATTCTGCTACATAATAACTCAAGATTGCTTTGAACAAGACGTACGCTGGATCAAACTAATCAATTTTGATGGGTTTATGGCTTCATTCGCCATATTCACTTGATTTTGCGCTATCAATTCATGCAAGAAAAGTTTAATAAACGAGGGTGACTATACAATTGATAACAATGAAAAGTGTTGAGAAATCATGTTTAGATTTCATAAAAAAGCAACATTACATTTTGGTCTTCGTGATGTAGACAAAATGGCTTTGGAAAAATAAATGAGGCCAGGTAGATGTAAGCCGGAAAATCTTACACGATTTATCTCGTACATTCCTATCATTTGGCGCACTTTCTCCGACTTTCCACGTTCGGAAACACGTTGAGCATAATAACTAGTCCTTGATTATGTTAAGAGCTCCATTCGTATTCAGTTTCTTTGTTACCGAATAGCGTCATGTATATATTTTTTATTATAAATTACGTGAAATATCACCATGAAAAATGTATTCGAGATATGAAAGAAGTATCTGTAATATTTAACGTAACTGCATAAATAAAAATATCATGACATCCAAATATATTTTTAACGAATTTATGACACGGACATGCTTAAGAGAGACATACTTAGATACTTACGTACTTAGACCTTTATATTCCATACACCGCTATAGTTCTATTCCTATATTCCTATTCGAGGTCACTTGCACAATATTGAAATGTCTTTTGAAATTGTGCTGATGTGTTTAAGTTCAAGTATTACATTTGTATGGTCACAAATTCAATTGTTCAATAAAAATGTTACGTCTTTACATTATTGCTCTACTTAAAAATATGTCATCGTTGCTCCTCAGATGCGGCATATTTAATGAATCACATAGGTATATCTATTTTATTATTATGCTGTAAGAGCAATCGCATATTGTCTGTCGTTCGACAGCTGTTTTCTCACAGGAGCAGTAATACTGTAATTATTACTTCAGTTACTTGGTCGAAGTACACACATTTCGCACCCAACAAATTCCCGTTCACTGAAGATCAATTTCATAAGAGCGTGCATGACTAAGCAGAATATTCTATTTCGATGTAAATTATTATCTATCCGACTACGAAACATGTTCTATAGGCAAGCGACGAGTAGCGAGAAGTGGGTGTTACTAATAATAGTAGTGTAATACTAGTAACATCTAAATTAAGTATTAGGTAATCTAATTGCGTTGAATTGCGAAAGCGAACTTTATCTCAATTCGTTTTTGTGCGTAATCTATACAGTAATTTGATAATCAATTCCTTATTTTAGTTAGTACGTAGGTATATACGTTGTTTATTAGATATATTATCAATTGTGTTTTTCGTTGTGGTCAATGGAGTCATTGTGGTCAATATTATCAACAAGTCGCAGCCTGCCTGCGTGTGTAGGTATTGATTGAATCACCCTTTTATTAAGAACGGAAGATAAGTAAAGAAGGTGCAAATTGTTAATGCTTTTGAAGTTATTTGGATGTCGGTTCCAAGGTATTTATTTTAGACATACAAGTCATATCTCCCATTTTTACACAAATATTTAATAATTCAATATTAATAATTAAATAACTAGGTTATCTGCTTATTCGACCATCTGCTCTCAAACAAGCAAACTCTGGGCTATGGTCATCATAGTACTTGTATACATTTATACAGACATAAATATATGTTTCTTTTTATAGAGATAACTTTTTAATACTAAGTTATCCAAATACACAAACTTAGAAACAAGTTTCCTCACGGGCTCGCTTGCCGATTTATCAACTTCTTTCTTAAATGCGCCTTCGCACGCTTTTGATGCTTAATAACCTAAGTTTGTACTCAAATAATAGGCCACCAGTAGCAGTCTACTAAAAGTTCATTTCGTTGAAACACAATGCGGCGCGTAATGTATGGAGTTTTAGTGATAATAAAAGCTCGTAAGCATTATAGTTACGAAGAAAATAAGTCATAAAGGGAACGGCAATGAAATACGCCATTCAACTTTTTAGACCATAGACTTATTTATTATATTTGAAATAATAATTCTTAACTTTAAATTTAGACGATATTTCGCAGCTGATAATAAATGATAACATTAAAATAGTTGAATAAAAAAAAGCTTATTTCTATAATCCGTCCATTGAAGCTTTGGTCACCCCATTTAAAAATAAAAGCCTGTTTGTATACCACAAAATGACTTTAATCCGTGCCGCTAATAGCTTAAGGGTCAGAAATAATGAAGGGGTCAACAAAAAAACAAATAAGCTGAACCAACGTAACGAATGTATACTTGTGTAGGGAAATTTTAATGAGTTCTCGTGAAAATAAACACTTGTTGTTAGAACAAAAATATATAGCAGCAAACCCTTAATAATATTAGCACGTATTATATGATTGTTCGTTTTTTTAAAATAATATTTGTACCCGAACCGCTGATCTACACTCGGCGTTTTGCTTTAACAATAAGTCTCTACTAACCGGATGTATCAATATTTCAACCTACTATTAGTATTTATCAAGCCATTAATGTCCTATCGTGCTATCTGTACATGAAATCGAAAAAAGGTACCGAAGTTAAAACGACGATAAATCGTTTTATTGATCTCAATAATCTCCAACCTGTAATTTCCAAGTATTATTGGAGACATTTACATGGAAAATATTTTATAAAAATTTCCTATTAATTGGTAATAGCTTAACGTATGTTATTTTCAATTTAACGGCAATATAGGGCTAAGAATAGGATATATTAAAAAAAAAACATTTCAAATTTATTATCACTAATTCTTAGATTTTTTTTATGGAATTATTTAACAGAGTATTGACGTTAAGATACGATTAAAGCTATTGTGACAATGAATGTTTTGATAGCGATACACTTAAAATTTTAACATTCTTTTGTAACAATTGTGATGTAAATAAATGAGAAATGTTAAGTTAAAATTAATTTTCTTGTTGTTCTTTGTCATTGGCAGCCTCTTGGACGATAATCACTTGTTTGTTGGCGCGTCGCCGTGCGTGATGGCCGACCCTTAATTGAGCGGGTTCACCGTTCTCTTGAACAACCTGTGTCAAGTTAAAGACGTCTAAAAATGTGTTACGCAATTTAATATCGCGAATAATAATAATAATATCATGGGACATTTCTACACACGGGCGTCCCAATCCAAAGTGGGTAGGTACTTAAGCAGTTCCTGTGTTATAGTAACCAGACGGCTGGTAAAGTACATACATACTTAGAAATATACACGTAAATAGGTAATCTTTTACATCTAGATACAGAACAAATACTTGTGCTCATCACGCAAATATTTGTCCTGGGCGGGGATCGAACCCACTAGCCCTGGTTCAGCGGTCAGGCTCGCTTACCACTGCATAAATGGGCCAGTCGATTTATTATATTTCATTGATATTCCTTGTATATTTGATTCAAACGTATAATCTTTATTGAAAGGAGGTAACGGTTGCTTGTTTTGCTACTTAACTGTCTCTCTATATTCATGTTCAAAATTTCCTGTAAGTAATAACAGTATAAACATGTGAGGTGATGGTTCGTATACACGCAGTTGTTCGTTTGCAATATTCAGAGATAATATATATGGAAAGGCGTTAAAGTATCACTTTAAAGTGAAGTATCTGCGTTAAAATCTGCATATTTTTATCATAAAGCGAAATAAAAAAAAATAAAAAAGACGAATAACGTGGGCGTAGTTAAGGAAAATGAGTAGGATTTTTAAGAATAAAAATGTATTCAGCAACATGCAAATTTAAAATTGTCTGTGCGTCAGAAGTGGATACGTTCTAACAGATTTACCTGAACATTTTTCCTCGCTGAAACGTTGTTTTCCAAGAATTTGTTTACGGCACCCAGAGTGTTAATCGGGATCTGCGTACAGAAAACACTGTCATTTTAGATATCAAACTAAACATAAAAAGAATATGCATGCAATACATTACCTTGAAATAACTTCAAACTAGCCAAACAAAAGAGTTGTTCGGTTCCCACGCTTATTGCACTCACCGCTGGAAATGTTCCTTGTCTTTGGTGCGTTAACAGGCATTTGTTTTGTATTGCTTTTTAAGATTTTAAATGTTACTTATCCAAAGGCAATTTAGACACATATTCTATAAATCAAGCTAGACTTACAATAAACTGTATAACTACGAGTATGCCCCCCTGGAACTCATAATTTATTAGCAAAACAAGCATAAGCATACAATAAAATAAGCAGCCGATCAAATAATGACGTGGTAATAATAAAAAAATAAATCCGCGTTTATTACTAAATTAGGGTGTTTTATTCAAAATTAGGGTGTGATATAAAACATTGTGGAATATATCTTTAGTCATATATGTACATACATATATGCACACAAAATTCCTTTGAATTTGTTCGTATTTTTGGCATATTTACGTAAACCATCTTTGAATTAGTTCGTATTATAGACATATTTCGTGAAATTCTTCTGAACTCGCTAGTATTATAGGCATATTTACCTGAAAGTATCTTGAATTCGTTCGTATTGCAGGCATATTAACTTTTATTTTTATAAAGCCATCAGTTATTGCATGAGTGTTAGTTAGGTTTTGATAAACGAAACAGGGCTTGGATGTAGAATGTGTTCAAATAGACTGTAATTTTGTAAGTTTACGCATTCAAATTTGATGATTTATATGTCCATAAGGTGCGAAATATATAAAAAAGCTTAGCTTCATAAAGTAGGAAAATTTAGTAGCGTTACGGTAAGGCCAAGCTAAGTAATAACTACGGACAAACATAAATAAATTATCTGCGTAATAAATTTTAGGATTATACGACCCTCCGTGGTCCTACATTAAATAGGTTATGCAAATTTTTTGTGGACTTGACCTGTTTATACCGGTTAAATTGTCATGTTCTGCATTTACATAGGATCCAAGAATAGGATAGCCTGCCTTTTAACATCCTCGATAAACACGCTTAGAAAAAAGAAGGTAGTTGTATGGCTGTGAAGTATTTTTAGCAGAGGCTTCACAAAATATGTATATTGTAAAATTTTCACGAAAGAATCTTATCAAATATAGGTCTAATTGTTATCAAAATTATGAAGCTATCAATGGATATGTTGATAATTTATGTTTCAATAATAAAACTAATAGTTACTAATTTCCTTATCAATTATATAGTTTTAATGAGCGTATGTGTCTCTGTGTGACTTATTGCGTATATGTTTGTGTATGATGAACACGTGTGTAATTTTTATGTAGCGGGTAGAATTCAAATGACATAATATAATTACCAACGATATTTTAAATTTTACCTCCTGAATATAAAACGTTATCCATCCGTTTCATAAGAAACTTTGACGTTAATGTTACTTAAAAGTATTAGTAATTGGATCGAATATTTATTTCATCATGAAATACTGCATTAGTGTTATAATATATTTTTAACGCATTAACTTATTTATCCAGTTACAAAGTACCAATGTTATTAGGCTAGTATGGATTAAAAAATACTACAAATGTAAAATGCTATAAGGAAGGTGAGAACAAATCGTTAGTTGATGGGCAATGAACTTACGGCGAATATGTCATCGATTAGTTTAGAGGCGTTCGGTGTCTCGACCGATATGTGCGCGCTTGAAGATGAAATTGATGAGGGTTCATGCTTCGGTGATATGGAATCGCTTTCCGCTGAAAGTGGTAAAAATTATTATACATGACAATCAAATACAAATATGTATGTAATGAAATTATAATGATAAGGCTTAAATTAATGGCTATTCAAATAGATTAACAAGGAAGTCGGGCATATGAAAAGTAACACCGAATTTTGAAAGAGCATCGGTGCGGTTAAAGATAAAAAGTAACGATTAAAAAGAATAGACGTGAAAAAACATAAATTTATTGGAAAGTATGATAATACTAGCGCAGTTAAGGTACTTGTAAGCTTTCAGTAGTTCAAGGTAAAGATAAACAATAAAAAGGATGAAGTGAGTGTTACAACAAAATTGCTAGATAAAAAATAAAATGCTCAACATTACGCTTCAAGTCAGCTTGTATAGTGCAAAATATTTTTATCATCTTGGCGCCCGCAATAGACCATCCGGATTGTTGCGTATGTCGTAAAAAAACATAATAAAAGCTACAAGATAAAAATATCATCAAAATTACGAGGTCAACGGCGGCGTTAGGATTATCCTTGGGTACTGCCTGTTTCGCAATGGTCGCCTTTGTGTCTTATCGTAACCCTATAATTAAAGTGAAAATTTCTCTTACGTTAGGCCACTTCACATTAGCTCACAAATAATGCAAATTTTTACTTAAAAATTTGAAGAATTTTATTCTGTTGTAAATTGGTAAAATCATCCTCGTAGAAATGTAAACGGATAAAAATATTGTAGGGTTTAACACATTTAACAATTACACTGGCTTCCTTTTTACCCCATTTATTTATTTTTTCGTACAAAAATTACAGTAGATTAATGAAATAATGTTCATAATTTATAAGTAAGCACCTGCTTGAACCGAAGCGGACTTCTGAACGGAAACATTTGTGTTCGCCGCTGTGTTACTGAGAAAATTACCCACCGCTTTCAACGTTGAAATGGGAATCTGTAAAATGCGTCCAAATATAATCCTGTTCTGTCGGTAGAAAATATTATAAGCGGAAGTTTTCTTTTGTTTTTGCATTTATTTTGCATATTTGCGAATATGGTAAATTATGTCTTGTTTATTTATTGCAATAGAAAAACATTGTCATAATAATTTATTCTTAGCCAACGGTTGTATCAAAAGTGTGTATTGTAAACAAAATTGTAATATAATTTAAACTTCATTCAAACTATCATCTAAACTTACGTTGAATATATCCTGGAAGAAACTAGGGTTTCTGGTGTAGGTGACTTCTTTTGTGTAAACATGACCGTCACCATGGACACCGGAACCTATAGAAGCGCCAGCGTTGGCAGTTGCTTCAGCGCCAATGTCAATTCTCTTTTCAATAGCTGGTTCTGCTTTGTAAACAGCCGGCGGAGATACGTCACCGCCGCCTCCTACGTAACCGCCAATGTACGCTGTTTTGCGGAAATGTTGGCGGCGAGGTTTGTAGTGAGTTCGGATGATATGTTTCTCAACCAGTTGCGGTTGTGGTTCCACGTACACCTGTTCATTATATCGATATTAAAATACCAATGTACGCCACAACATTACACACAACATCATCTATATAGTTATTAACACAATTTGTTAATTACGTGCCTAATTGATAGGCAATAAATGTAATTTGTGACATTAAAAACATTTAAGTGAACATAAATGTTATGAAAATGTTACAATTTTAAATACTGCAGGCTGCTTTAAAGCCTTTGGTGCATAGCCCTTTAGAGTTCAAGACAAACCTTATAAATTCTAGGATTATAGTTCCATACTGGCGTCATCCATGGCCGACGGCTATATCCTTTACGTGGGCGCACTTCGAGAACGGAATTCATTATATCTTGGAAATGAAAACTAGGATATATTGATTTACTATAATAGTAATGATCCGGTCTCCATACATTACTCACTTCTTTCACTAATACCGGTGGTTGTATATCACCTTTGACCTCTACTTTTGTTTGAATGTCGGATCCTGCATTGTTTAGTGGCACAAACTCGAGAGGTTTTACTTCGTTGGCAGCCTCAATGTTGAAATTCGCTTCGACATTTTTATGAATAGGTTTCACTTCAATCATCGGTTGGACGTCATTTGCACTGGCATGCAAAATTCCTGCCGATCCTTGTACTGACGATTCTCCCGCCTGAAAAAAGAATATAACTATTCAATTACTTTGACACTTAACTGCAAAGTGGCTATGACATGCGTTTAAAGCTATTAACTTCAAAATAGCTTGTATGGTTTGAGAAACAAATGAACCTCTAGCATCGTATGCTCACACATGCCTTATCATGCTGCCAACGTACTAGGATGTCGTCTATTTCAAATCATTCTAAGTCATGCTACACTTCCAAGACTAGCTAATTGTTAAGTAAGTGAAGCATTCATGCGATGCGAACACTACGTGTACGTATTACCAGAAATAGTACTTGTGAGTGAATTTTTAAAAGCACCAATATATTACGTGCATGTGCATATAAATCTCAATATTTTACCTTGACGTGTGGAGTAGTCAGTTATTAGTTTCACTTATATTTAATATATTATTTATAACATATAAATAAATAAGTTTTCACGAGATATTGTTAGACATTTTATTTTATTAGAAATTTTAACCTTACTTTTTTAGTCACTACAAGAAGTATAAAAAATGTGTTGTTAAGTATTACATTAATTGAACATCTAACAAAAAATATAACTTTGGAGATAATTGTTAGGATTAATTTGATTAATGTGTGCAGCAATCATTATAAACGCAAACATTTAAAGTGACGCAATATCAAACACGTATGATTCTTCTCCATTTATTGCCCCTTGTACTGAGCACGTAAGGCCTTCTCCAACTCCTTCCTCATTTGTTTTTCTTCCTTTCTTCTCCTTCTTAGTTCTTTGATATTATCACCTACCAGTCCGGAAGAGGCATGGTTGTTTCCAGCTGTAGCTGATGCAAAACCGCCTCCTGCTGCTTTTGCGGAATCAACTCCTCCCGCGAGACCTGCGGAGGCTTTTACGTTGCCTCCTGCTGTAGCTCCAGCAAAGAGACCACCTGGATAAAGAAGAGTAATACTAAGCAGTTAGCATGTGACTTCATGAATGTTTTGTTTATTTCAATCAAATATCGAAAGTTTAAAAAAAATCCTAATTATGAGATTACAATAAGTGCAAACATTATATAACTAAGCAAACGTGTGCATAAAATATGAAATTAAATTAATTATAGATTTTGAAATCTAAAATTCCTTTTTACTTGGACTATCACACAGCTTAGCTGTTAGCTTTGGGTGCAGTTATATAATTAAAACTGAGAATACTTTATATAGTTCCAAAATCACCTCCTTATTACTTTTTAAATGTTATTATTTCATAATTACTGAGACCTTTAGCGTATCGTTCGAGGAAATAGCAGTACTGAGTAGCGAAGTTGTATTGCTAGTCAAATGGATTAATCCAATGTCATTGACAACTGTATTTATAAGCACTTAGTTTTGTGCAATCATAATCAAGTTAGACAGCAGCGATGCCACATTTCGTGGAACGAGACAAACTAATGACAGTAATCAAACAATTCAGGATTCGTTGGAGGTTAGTCGAAACGAAACATCATTAGAACCTTGCGTTTTATATATAATCTATTATCATTCATCCAATATACTTCAATTACTAACGAAAACTTATTGGAAACATTATGTCATTCATAATTATTTTATAATAAATAAAAGGAAATGGTGTTCTATTATATATAAAGTCCTTGCCTGAAGCTCCTCCCGCCTCATTAACAGATCCACCGAGACCGGCTCTCGCGGATTGTCCATGTGGCGTTCCAGCCTCTGCAAATAATCCACCCGCAGTACCTGTGCCACCTGAGAAAGATTTTAAGAAGCAATAATTTCAAAATATTTTTCTGTTAACGAAGTAAGAAATCAGTTATATCGTCATAAAAGCATGTTAAAATAATAACTGAAAGTGAAGCGGATCAGAAATTGTATTAGCATAAAAATTCAATAAACATGAACCTAAATAGATACGTATATTTTTAGCGTTATAATGAGGTAATGTTAAGCCTAAATGTATCTATAGGTATGTTATGAATTAAAGTTTACCAACATATTAATCAATGGAAAAACCCAAGTGTTGTTTACAGCTCAGGTTATAATTGCGCTGCATAATAAAGCGGAAGTAAAAAAGGCAACATGGCCACTGGAAAATTTTAAACAAGCGAGAACAGAAAACCCTTATATATATCATAATTAAATGTTCAACTTATGCATTTAAGCATTGCGATTATAAATTAATTCACATTTAAACAAAATATATAAGCAATTATCACATCAATTCAGTAAAATTTAAACGAACTATACTTCTATGGAATTATTGCAATTTATTTAAATGTTTATTTATTTAAACACTTTATTGTAACACCTTTTCAATATAGTTGTGATAAAGAACGATCTCCATACTCAATTATGTTTACTGAAGTTAATTTGCAACATGTTTAACTGGAAATAGTTAATATTAATGGTAAATTTTCATATCTTCATTTGCCAAGTAATCTAATATCGAAATTGAATAGTTATATATGTATTTATAATAAATAGTGAAAGATAAACATTATATTCAAAACTCTTTTTAAATGTTTATATCTTTTTAATAGGTCATGCATACCTTGATGTATGTATAGATGCATAAACATTGCCAAATTATTAGAAATTTGATTCGAGGAAGTTTGGTCTCGTGTGACATTAAATACCAGTACGCATGAGTTGCAATGACCAATTAACCAAATAACGCTGCTACTAATTTGCTTTAATGAAATATAAAGGAAGTTGCACCCTATTGCCATAGCAAAGATTGCGAAATGCCTTAAACGGTCATATAGAAGAGGTAATCTTACTTGCCTCCTCTATCTCAGCCATTAGTAAGTTACAAGCAAGCACAGTTACCCATAGCAGTAAGTTTCATTGTCTGTGGTGTCTGATTACGTCACGTAATTCGTCGAGTTGCGGTTTTCTATGAATCTTGTTGTAATAATGCATGTAGACACGGTAATTAAACATAAAAAGAAAGATATGATAATTGTGAACCAAGATAAAAATAAGATTTATACGATTTTTTTTTCCATTCTCTTTCGCTCCTAGCGCATTTTAAACAAGATAGAAAGAGATACATACTCGTACGGCATTCAATTAGATCAATTATCAACAACTGGGTCAACCTGATTGAAAAAAACATAAATGCGTAAATTTTCGATTTACCTAACAATTTGGTGGATCTATCATTTTAAATGTTCTCTTTAATCAGTCGAGACGTATTTAGAATAATTTGAAATAGACTCAATCCATAATCTATTTTAGTACCCCATTATTATGTTATCCATTATTTATTTAATCGTCAGGAGTAAAATTGAGCGCAGAAAATATAATCAAAATTTTATCTCAAGTACCATATTTACAGATATGTATGTATATATTTACTAAAGATGTTTGTTTAATTTAATATATTATTATTATGAAAACATACCGACTAAGCAAAAGAATTATTTACTCATTTCAACTCATTAACCTTCCCAAAAGAACTGTAAAGCACCCTCCAGCATCAAAGTGCCATCATAAATGCAAACGAAGTCCAGAGGAATAAAGAGACCTAATTAAGTATTTTTTGTTATTTTTTGTACGATATAAAAATTACTTTGATTTTAAAAGTAATTTTTTTTATTAAGGAATTTCAATAGCCGCAGTACTAGGCTATTGGCCCGCTAGGTAATTAAATCTAGATTTCGACACTAGTACTTTGGAGTTCAAATCACGGCTCGTACCTCTGATCTTACAAAGTAATATGCGCTTTTAAGATCCATTATCATTTGCTACAAGGGGAAAAGGAAAAGGAAAATAGCATAAACCTGCCACCGTGCCTATTATGTGCAGGAAAGGGAAGTAACTTGCATAAATACAAATATTATTTTGATTTTGATCTGCTTGATGCAAAGCGCAGAGTCACATGTTGGACATTAAAATATACGATAACTCTTACTTTCAAGAGTTCTATATCATAAATGTTAGAGCGTAGAAACGTTGTTAAAAAAATCCACACTTCATATTGTATGGGAAAGAAACGTAATTTCTCATTTAAGATATTACCGTTCCCGTGATCCCTTCAAGGGTTCAAATTCAACGTACGCTCGGAGAGATAATATTGAAACGGACTGATAAAATATTGCATATTGTATCCCATCGTCGTATATTATACTGGAAAGTTCAATTTCAATTAAATAATCTAACATAATGCCATTGAATAAGTTATAGACGACGCAATTACGAATACATACTTTAGTCATTAAAGTGTCTTTAATTAACGTTTTAAACGGAATTTTATTTGTATACGAGTTACTTGAACGAATATGATTCACATTAACAATCATAATAATTATTGATGTCTTACATTATCGCACAAAGAAAATATAATTGTAAGATATCCTCATATAGAAATGATGGTTGAGATGATAGCGTTACATAGGACTATTGAGATGTTATTGAATTTTGTTTATTTATTGATTTATTTAATTAATTGGAACGGAATCCTCCAATTACACTAATTAATTTATAATTTAAATAAAATGTTTTACATTAAAATTAAATATAAATAATAAATAAAATATCAAAAAAAACAAATACAGCAACCAAAATAGAACCCTTTATGCAGGGTTTCAGAAATGTTTGTTTTATTTCTTATCTGCGCCTGATAGTTAAGAGTTACGTAATAACATGCAATGTATCCCGAATGTTATAGCAGTATAGGGTAATCACCAGGATTGTGTTCAACCGAGAATCAAACCCGCAACGGTGATAAGGTATTCGGTGATTGACGCAAGTTGACTATTTAAATATATATATATATATAACTATAATAATAATAACTACTGCAAGGGACGGGTTTGTATATCTTGGAAGTGCTTTTAGCAGGGATGGTAGGTAGGTAGGTCGTTTGGCTATACATAACTCAGTGCTTACTCCAACGCTACTATATGAAAGCGAGAGATGGGTATGTAAGAGAGAGGATGAAAGCAAGATAAACGCGGTCGAGATGAGGTCGTTGCGCCACATATGCGGCCTGACTCTCGC
>DVPR01000064.1:0-18915 GCA_018239345.1 Oxynetra stangelandi
GTCGTAATATTTTTTTTATTGTCTATCTTATTTTATTTTTTGCTACACCGGCTGTGCGCACACACGATTTGTGTCAAAAGGATAAAAATAAAAAACGCAATGTTAGTAATTATTTATTACCTGTCAAAAGACAATAGTTTACAATTAATTTCATGTACTTAGTAAATACAATTAGCTAGATTTATCTGATACTGTTACGTGTCACTGTAGTAGTCTCTGTCAGGACGCTCGGCACACTCACACACACGAACATTAAGGACGACGACGCACGATATTAATTCTTATCTTAACAATAAAATTACATTTGCCGGATTCGTTTGTTCGGCCGTTGTCCGTCGTTCATGAACCCACCCTGCGGAGAAAACATCCATTCTTAATCTTAAATTTCTTACACACTAATTAATGTAAAAGGAGTAAAATAAGCCTATCCCTTGTTTATGATTATGATGACAGTAAAATTGTTGAAATGACTTATTATATATTACTGAACTGCTTTTAGAAATGAATTAAAACCAAAAATTATGAATATTTTAGACATAGACAATGAGCGATTGCACTGTACCTAGACTAGTAATGCTCATTAAGACGCCTCCCTACCATACATTTGCAGGACAATAAAACGAACAATACTGCATACATACATGTACATAAATTTTGGAACAAGTTACAATAAGATTGTAGGTTAAAAGGTTTAACTTTCTAATGTAAGATACCTGAGCATTTAACATGCATGAAATCGGTAAATGGTGTTCAGAACAGGTTCTAAATGAATACAATACCTTAATGTCTGTTAATAGCTTATTACTATGAAGTATTTGCTCGTAATTAATGCAAACCTCTGTTCTTAAAAACATAATAGCATATTTAATATGTTTCAATTACAATATACCACAGGACATCTTTGATTACCAACGAGATTTCGCTCACTATCCTATCACTCACGCATATTATGTACACATGTTCAAAACAAATTCACTGACACCCTACTGCAGTTACATGGCGATGATTGACAGCATAGTGCTACGAGATTTATGTTACCGTTTCAAAATGGCGCTAGCTTACAATGAACCTATGAAAGCTAAACAATTTATTAGACAAACATCAATGTATGCAAGTGACAAATATATAATCCCGTTTGGTGGAGTTACCTTCAATGATTCATTGATCGACTGTACGTACTAGTGTCTACAGGTAGCTCTGAAAAGAATGCACAGAATGAATTAATGGCAAAGAGGTGTGCAGCCGCCCTATCTGTGTGTTACTGTAATGTCTCAATGTCTCATAGATACTTGTGTTGTTTCACTGCATTTCTTTGCACATTTTTCTATGCACTCGTTTCTAGTTTAAAAAGGAATGGAACATGCACTGATAATAAAAGAAAATAATATAAAGCATATACAAAATCATTGCAAAAAAATACAGTTAAAATGTAGGTGGTGGTTCAGTAAACGGGTGACATGTAGGATATAACAAATACATTGCAAATAAACTGCTTTTTATTAAGCTCAAGTCGAAGCTAAAGAAGCAACAGTACAAAAAATCCAGTATAGTCGTTTACATTATGATATTTATTAAGACTGTACGAAGCTCTAAAACTCCACCTACGAGGGACACTTTAACAGAACATTTTTAACTTGTACATCCAATAAACCGTGACAGAAAGTAAACAATGACAGAAGCCGTGTGAGCAAGCAAGCTTACCACATTATTCAAAATCACAAATCGAATTGTGTTAAACGTAACTTACGGCGTAACGTTAAATGTAAGGTAAAATTACATGAGCGCCAAGTCGATCATCAATAAAATAATGGTCCGGTGCCCTCGTGCCTAGCGAATGAAAGCGTTAAACTGGTAAAGGGGCGGGCCGGAGTACAGCGGGGGGGTTACCGGGCGGCCCATGAAGCCCTGCGGCGGCATGTAGTTGTTGACGGGGGCGAAGCCGCGCGGGAAGGCGCCGCCGCCGCGCGCCACGAAGCCGCGCCCGCGGGAACCTGCCGCGAGTCAAGCAATATGATACAAACCAACTACACAACCTCAACAGTACCGTACGCACACTTGAAATTTCTCTATATATTTTAATCATGTAAGTTGGACAGATGAAACTGGTCGAAGATGAACTATTTCCATTTAAAAAATTATGGGTAAATACTAATGCATGTCTGAATTTCAGTCTGTCAAAGGTATCAAATAATTGGCAACAAACTGGCAAAGTCTATTACAGTCGTTTTCAATTATTAAACCATTGACATAGGATACTGGAACTCGCATCGGGACCAATACCCGATGACCGATTAAATGTATGTATGTATGTGTGTATATATATTATGTGTACGAGTGGAACCTCGGAAGTTGCCGCGCGCGTTGAAGGCGCCGCCGCGCGGGCGGAAGTTGTTGGCGCGCGCGGCGTTGCTGCTGCTGCTGGTGTTGACCGACTGGTTGTTGCGGTTCTGTTGAGGTCCGTGCTGCCTCTTGTTCTACAAATCGACAGAATAATAATATTATCATAATATCTTGGTACAATTCCACATTTGAACAGTGCCCGTGTTATGGTAAGAACAAATGCGTGCGTCCATCGCATAAATATTTGTCCCGGATGGAGATCCGACTCATGATTCCCGACGCAGCAGTCAGGTTCAATAACCACTATACCAATGGGCCAGTCAAGAATGAGGTAATGTTAATTAAATTCGCTTAAAAAAAGAATCATGGGAAATGTAAGCTACTAGATTTAAATTGAATGTCGTAAAATATAAGGAATCGTTTATACCTAAAATTACCGCATCGAACATTACAGAATAAAATTTTGGAAAAGTTTATTTTAAAAACCTCCCAAATTTCTTTCCTTCAAAGATGTCAAATCAATACAGTATCCTTATATAAAGCTCGTTCAGCTGTAAACTGTAAGTATTCACGTAAGGGACCCGTGAACCCCCGCGGCCACGCGATCAACAAGTCCCCGGAGTCGGCAGCCGCGCATGCGCCGCAGGCCACGCGCCGCGGCCTACAGCGGGCCACGTGTCAGGCGGCCATGTTTACGCGCTCGTGAAATGTTCCAAACTTCCTGAACATTTCACGTGTACCACTGGAGCAGTGTTACCTTTTATGGTAAACATTTTGGGAAGGTGTCGAGAAACGTGATTGGAACATTTCGGAAGTATGAATACTAACTAGGTAAAAAATAAAGGCGGGCTATAATAAGATATCGATCTGCATATTTAGCGTCAGGTACGTTTTGCCGCGCGCCTAGTGATGTAACGGATGACCCCTGCGGTAACATCAATAAACATTTCGTTCCAAGAAAAAAAAATACCTTAGTTCGTACGTGACCTAATGTAACGTACGGGCAAAATACTCAAAATGCCCCAATTGATGTCAATGTTCTAATCAATTGTGGTGTTCCTAGTAATTGTGCGAAAATCAAATACAAAACACAGAACACTAATATTTATCGCTTTTACCCATCTATACAAAAAAATATGTAAACATTATTTTATCGACAGAATTTAAGCAATGTTACATAAACAAATAAATTTATACTTTTTAAAATATTACTGTCGTCAGAAGTTTTTCATTTCATTATCTTTTAAGCGGGACTATTTTTTAAGGCTCATCAGAGTAAGCGACACGGTGTCCGCGGAGCGAGTGGCACCTACCTTGTTAACGTTGGCGGAATGCGCCTTCTGCTCGTCCTCGTCGCGGTACTTGGAGACGGTCACGAGGAAGCCGTTGATGCGCAGCTCGCGGTCCAACTTCAGCGCCTTGTCCACCGCGTCCTTCGAGTGGAACGTCACTCGCACTGCATAAACACGGGAAGACAGAGATAAAGTCGCCGCGGCACGGCAGATCGACCCACTCTCGCTGCACAGGAACCGAACGGATCGGAGAGGCCACTCACGGATCTTGTACTTGGTCTTGCTGAACTCGTGGATGTGCGCGACGTCGCCGCACTGCGCGAACAGCAGCCGCACGTAGTCGGTGCTGGCCTCGTAGGGCACGCCCACGAGCACGGCGGTCTCGGCGCGCGACTCGATGGCCACGGAGATGGCGCTGCCGTCCAGCAGCGTGCCCTCCTCGCCCAGCGCCTGCGGGCCGCGCCGGTTACACTGCGCCCTACTGGCGGGTCCGCGGCGGCAGCGGTACGACACGAGCAACCGGACCGATGTGTCGTGAGACGTTGTCCCGCTACCGCCGAGATAGACGCTTTGTGTGGCGGAGTTTTACTTCAATATAACCGACTCGTTCTAAAACAGAGCGGCACGAATCGTTGCCGCTCTCCGAATTTTAAGTGTGGGTATGTCGAGCTCATCGTCCATTGTGGACCTGTACGTATCGGTCTTTAAGAGATTTTTTGTATATGCAGGCGGGCGAGTCGATCGCGCACTCTGGTCATACTACACTAAATCAATTCTTATAATACATTTAATTAAAGCCCCGATTACTTATCTACATAGGTCCATGCCAAGAAACGTTCAAAATTGGACGATATAAGATTGGCCCAATAATGTAACAGGATTCTTACTTGGCGACCTATAATTTAAGACGCGCAAGGACACGCCACACACACACGACACACGGACAGTTTATACAGCGCCCTCATGAATGAGCTGCTAGAACGTAACACGTAAGTAGCAACAATTGCTGTCACTCAGTCCATAAACTGTCAACATTTACACAAAATAAGTTAAGAGATTGCGAGAGCTGCACTCTAGCATCGCCTCTGCTTGACGCCCAGCCTGTCCGCAGAAAAATATTGCAACGACACAACATCGCGCTCTAGCACGTTGACAGAAGTACCCGTATTAACATACTGGTTACTAAAAAAAGGTCAGGTCCCTAGCGGGGAAGGCAGAGAGCACGGAGTGCCAAATACATATGCATGTACGTAAATACTGGGCACTCGTTTTGGTAAATGACGCCGACACATCCTATTCTATTTACAAGCCAGTATTAGTCGTAATGTTCTGAAATGCAAATGCAGTTATGGGGTGTGAAGAGGCGCTATGGAGTTTTCCCACATATGCCCACCGTCAATGATATGAGCTTCTTCAGAATTCAGAAGGATCTCATGTCACAAGCAGTGCGCAAACTACCTAATGCCAAAAAGTCCAAAGTTAGTATGGAAACAGTGTCTTCCTTTATTTTGAACATTTTTAAATAGATTTCAAACATTTAGATCACCATGAACACCGCACTGCATAAATAGTTCCTTAAGAATTGAGATGAAATTTGAAAAGTGACATCCCTATATCACTTACCTCTGAATGTGGGAAAATACATTGTAATCTTATTAATATTGACTTCAACATGTATTATATCTCACAAGAAAAGCAAGAACGCCACAATTTCTTGTACACACAACAATGCCAATGAAAACTTTTATATATCAGTATAGAACCATTAACATTTATTGTGAACAATGCATTATCATTGACACATCTTTATAAAATGGCAGTGATAACCCTATTGATTAATGTATGTATGTATATATTTACAGTTAAGTAACAAAGGATAAACCTTTACATTGCAGCTCAAGGTCAGAGTTACCACTGCCCTTGCACAGTGTCACAAATACATATAAACAAAACATTAGACTAGACAATCTAAACATAAATAAACTAGCCGATCTACTACCTTAGCATCATATGTGAAATTTTAAATATAGCACATGTGAAATTTTAAATGTAATTAAATATAGTAAATTGCCCAAATACTCTCAACAGTAGTAGAAGGGCAGCCGTTTGAAACATTCAAATAGTCATTCATACTGTACATGAGGGTTTCAAAATTTGGAAAATGTATAGCCTTAATAAATAAGTCTCCTTGGGACACCCAATGAAGACATTTTACTCTAAATTAGCTAACTAATAATTTTTTAAAATTATAAAATAAAATGTTAATAAACATTTCTTTACCTTATCCAGAGAGTCTTTGTTTTTGAATTCGACTATTGCCGATAATGTCGGAGTTGTGGTCAGTTCAGTAACAATGATTGGACCACGTCTAAAAAGAAAGAAAATTTCTCTTGTTAATACTCCGTTCCACGATCACAGTCCGAGTGCCATTCGCACTACAGAACATTTCACATGTCATGTTGTAATTTGAATAAATTCCAAATCAAAGATTCAAAATTCCACTCTATCAACAATCTCAACTGAAGATATTTGAATGTTAGCAAATACATATGATAAATAATGAGTGCCAAGTGATAGTGGCTTACTTGACGCAGTTGACTTCTCCATGCTTGGAGAACAACTCCTTGAGCTTCTCCTGGTAGTCGAAAAGGTAGCTCGATGGGAGGTTCTCCACAAGAAGTTTACCAGATTCGACCTTTTCCTCCTTCTGCTCATCTGGCTTGGAATCCCCAGCATCTTCCTGCGCGTCGCCTTCCTGGACATCGGCCGTGTCATCGGGCACGATCTCATCACCCTGCTCAGCCGCCGGATCGCCGTTGTCCTCTGCCTGCATCGCCTCGGGCGCCTCGGCGTCCAGTAATTCCTCAGGTTGGTTAGTAGCCGGTTTGGCCTTCGTAGCCGTCTGGTTTTTAGCTCCGCGACCTTTTTTCTGTGCCACCATTTTTTATATTACTGTAAGAGTGGGCACATTTGAGATTCTCAAATTCACAATGGCTACTTAGACCACTTTCCCGCCTAACATATATACCTATAGTGTATGACACATAAGTACGATTTGGCGCCTATTACACCTCAAGGACAAAGTTAGTAACCCGCGAAAACATCACAAAATTAACCAAAATATATATTTATAAGCATTTTTTAGGAATTTTATATCCATAGCAACATAACGGTATATACATCGATACGAACTAAGCGCGCCATGAAGCATGGCGTTAGAATGGAAAATTCACGAAACCTTACACCCTACTTGTTTATCTTACACTTGTTATTGAAATATAAGGTTCAATATAACTATTATAAACGAACATAATACTCACCAATGAAGTATTAGATTTGTAAAATCTATTGTAGTACAAATTCACGTGAATACAAGCAAAATTACAAGTAATAATAACACGCACCCGGCATCACGCAAGCGCATCCGCCATTATAAAAAGTTTGCTTATGATTCGGGTTGCCAGCTCAATTATTCAAATCATCGATCGGCGTCCTGTTTGTGAGATTATATTTTAAGAATCATGTATAAATACAGATACAGAAGAGGTATTTCATTTGATTTCCCGTCTCAAAAGATCTCGTTGTATACATTTAGGTATAGATAAAATACAGTAATGTTATTTGCTTAACATATTTATATAAAGGTTTCATCAAAATTTATCTTAAATGAAACGACAGTCTCAAAATTTAGTCTTAAACACATGATTTAAAAAAGAGTTTCCAAAGCAAATATATGTATAAAAACTCTAGTTTAATGTAAGATGTTTTCTTTCAAAGTGTTTTTTTAATAATATTCAGTTATAAGTGATCTCTTTGGTAACACACATACTAGTCTCGAGGATACACTATATGATGTAAAACTTACTTTAGATAAATGAAATCTAATTTTGTTTATCGTAAAGCGATTCGTACAACTTATAATCTTAACGGTAATCTCTACAATTTAGGTGACATGAATAAAATCTGATACCTTTTTACATCTTTCTTGCAAAAAAAAATTCAGTAAGGTGAAATGAAAAACAAATACAAGACTTATTAAATAAAGCTATTAGTATTCAATGTGATGTAATATATTGATCATCCGTTTAGCATCTCAGCGACAATGTCGGACTGCTTGTATTATGAATAGGCCCTCAGGTCCGATACCCGGTTGATTTGATCATAACCGTAGATACATATTGTGAGTTCTGATTAGCCTAAATTCTATATATTTTAGGTATAAAGAAATAGTTATTTTGATTCGCCTGCTTCAAATGACGACTTTAATTTAATGAAGAATTAAATTTCCAAAGGGAACATAATTACTTCACTATATTTTCTTCGGTTTCATTATTAAATCACATCAGTGATTTCTGATTTCGCTACAGAAAAAACCAAAAATCAGTTTATTGTATATCTCGAGTATGAAACAAAAATGGCAAATAACAATGAATATTTATCTTACATAGACATTGACGTTTGTTGCAATCTAACCTCAATCGGCACATACATATATATGGAACTTGTCCCTCGTTGCAGAAGGAATCGCATATTATTTATTCTATGCAAGAAATTTTATTACCTATGTTACTATTAATTGCAGCGATATAAAATGAAGTCAAAATCTGTAGCCGCAAATCAAATTGTTATCGAACAAGTGAGGGGAAATATGTCTTTCGATTTTGTTAAACTATATGATAATAACGTTGATCCTGGGACACAACTTGAATCAAAACATGAAAGAATCGTTACAAAGGAGGCGATGAAGCTGATCACAAATCCTCAGCCAGAATTAGAGAGTCCAAAGCGTTCACGATCAAGGAATAGAAATAAAAGGAAAAAAGCTACTGAGACTTCAGATCCATCGAACGAAACACATTGTGATCATAATTCGCCTGGAACGTTGGACACCAGCTCCAACATCATAACAAATAAGTTATCTAATGTCAAGAATGACAAAATTATTAATAGCGGCGTGAAATCTATAATGAAAGCGAAAACAGATGCCGGTGTAATGAACAGTCAAACTGCTAATGCTACTAGCTCGAGCAGCAATACAAAAAAGAGAAATAAATCCGTAAGTTTCATGTTGGATGATGCAGAGGTAGTCGCCGTTAAGAAAAGTAAGTCAAATGATTCCAGAAAACAGGATAAATGTCTGATTGAAGAAGTTAAGACTAAGGAGAAATTGTCTAGCAAAAAACTACTAAAGCAAAAAAACAGAGCACTGGCGGCCATAAAGGTAGAAAAAAAAAAGTTGAATAAAGAAAAGAAGATGTGTGACACAATTAATAATCAAAATTATGAACTGGAAACAGGTTCTGTGAAGAAAAGTGATATCAAAGGCACTGCATCAGAACCGAATGTAGTAGATTCAGAAGAGTTGGTCGCTCAAGTAACTAAAAAAGAGAAAAAAGCGAAAAAACTCACACCTCCACCCAAAGAGAGTGTTGAGTCATCTGAGGACAATTTAATAAGCAATCAAAACATGGAAAACAAAAAAAACCTGAGTAAGAAAAAGCGTAAAGGTAAATTGTTACAAGACAATAACAGTGAAGCAGATGAGGAGCCTGCAATAAAATCACGCAAAAGAGACATAAAACCTGATTCTATTGCAAAGGGCCTTGAGAACTTGAATATAGGGGACAACGCTCATACCCTGAGTTGTTTATTAGATGAAATGACTGTAAGAGATAAAAGTAAGAAAAAAAAAGAGAAAAAAAGGAAATCACAAAACAACATTGATTCAAATGGAATACGGGATCAACAAGAAACAAACAAATTAGATAATACAACTGAAGATATAGAGAAGTTGAAATGGGTCAAACGCAAATGGAACAAGGACACCAAGGATGACAGTAAGGTGAAACTGCTCTCGTCTGTGCTGGTGGAAAACTTGCCGTTGTCAATTATGTGCAGCTACAAGAAACAGTTGTCGGAACACTTTGCTCAGTTTGGAACTATAACAGGAGTCGGGTATGTCAACCTCTAGTTTACTTAATTAAATATACTGAGTATCCCTTCAGAATGGTAATTAATATAGGGCTAAAATATAATTATTAAAAAAAAAATGGTTATATTTTATTGCCTGCATGTGTGTTACAGAAAATGCATGTAAATGTACAATTTGTAATTATTTTATTTTATTTTTACATACTAACATTGATACCATATAGTGCATTAAAAAGTTTCGTTCTTGAAAAAATTAAAGGGTAAGGCTAATAACAAATATTACATGGAGCCAATGGTATCAACTGCTGGGTATCAAAACCATTGACTGATCTCATAGTGTTGTGCTTAGTGACTGCCGAACGAAAAGCTGTGAGTTCAAATCTTAACAAGATTATATATTTATATACACTAATGCTTTATGAGTGTATGTGTTGTGTATCTTGATGTTAAATGATCTAAATAGAAATATGTGTATGTTTAGCTGTTTGGTCACCTATGTGCAGGTCTGTTACAATCAGGCCACACTGTTTATTAATCAAAGATAAATATTATTTTGTAAATTTTTTCATTGTTTATTCAGTGTTGCTGAAGCTTATCCCAATGAGGACACTAAGCCAGTGTTTACAACAACTATCTATTTCCAAGATGAAGAGGCTGCAACAAAGGTGATTGATAATTGAAATATATTCTGTAAATAAATGACACTTGGATGTACATATTCAGTTAGTAGTTATTATTCATTTCTAAAACGTTTGGCAAATGGTTTCAGGCCCTAGAAGAAGATAACACAGTGTTTGTAGGCAACAGAATACTGGTGAGGAGGCCGCTGCCACCGTCCGAGACGACGCTCGTGGTGCGCACGTACGCCAGCATCAGCGACCAGGCCATCAGCTCGATATTCTCCAGTGCAGGCCGCATCAGGGCTATACGCAATATGATCAAAGGGAAAAACTCTATGTGTACGTATTTATGAAAGTATAAAGGCATTTCCTCCTAACTGTCAAATTTATCTACCAAAATGGATTTTTTATTTAATCTACTTATTATTATTCCTCAGTTGAACATCTTAATAATTTATAATATCATCTGTATACTAACTTTTTTTGTCATGTATTAAATTCTAACAACTACTTAAATTTGTTGACATATCACATATGTACTAAAAACTTTACTAATCTATAGCTTCATTTGTAAGTTTTAATATTTTGTATTTCACTATTGCGTTATTGTTTAAATGAAAGAAGAAACATAATTTGTACAATTATTTGCCTAAATCATTGTTCAGACTAAATTGTTTTCAAATGATGAAGACAATATTACTCTAATAAATGGTGTTTAACACAATGCACCACATGCACTGAGTGGCTGTCACAATTTTACCCTTCCTATCACTCCTGTCCTATTTAATATAACTCTGTATATCCGCACCATTCATTAGACCTTCTAACTTACCACAATAACTCGCCTGCTAAACATGTTGTGATTAAGAGGGCAATGAGTACATGTTAATTGTGGAGTAAAATGGATATCAAGATCAAAGTAGTGATTACTATTTTTATATTTAAATTCCAGGTACAGTCTTCATTGAATTTGATGGACCGGAAGCCGTTGATCGAGCGCTCAAGTTAGCAGAGGATGCTAAAATAGGAGGAAAGAAGATACATGCTGCTAAATTTGAAGTCAGAAAAACTATACGATTTAACCGGTCTGAACAGAACATGTCTACTACTGTAAAGAATGGTGACAATAAAATAACTGTTCAATAAATACATTATATACTTGTATATTCCAACTTGTAACATGGTTATGAATTCTTAGTATACGTTTTGAAGTAAACCGTAAATGTGAAGTTATATATGTAAGAACTATTCACATATTCATAGCATTGTTTAAATAGAACCTGTGTTGTGCGACGTTTTATATTAAAATATCAGAAACATTCGAATATAACTGCAGTTGTAGATGTAACATTACAAAACGCAACTACTTAAAAAATCATTAAGCTGGGGTTTAGCTGATGCAAGAGTTCTTTGGATTTTGACTAAAGAATATTCCATGATATTAGTATGTATAAGTATGAGGAGCTCACTGGAGCTGCACTAGCGTTAATGCAATAGACTATAAGAGTAAAGTGAATTTAAAAGGAATTCTGTTAAGATGTTTAGTGGTTTCTGTAAACCAAACACACCTGATAGTTTAAGTTAGTCATTATATTATAAAATAATATATATTTGTTTATAATTAATAAAACATGTTTATGGTGATAAATGGACTTTAAAGTTTCATATATTGAAATAGGACATTGGTATTGCAGTTTGTAACACTATCACCGCACTAGTGGCTAGCAGGCCTCCGCATCTCTAATTATTTATTGTATTGGTATAATTATTAATATCTGTACTGCTGGACATTCTGAGTAAATTTTTTGTATAATCTTATTTAGCATTTTTACTATGCAATACAATGTTATAATAAAATTATATACTTAGAATAAGTATTTTATTCACTGTCTGGTTGATTTTAAGGTCCTATAAAGTTTTTTCTAATTTACAGTATATTTATATAATTAGTTTCAATTACTGTATTTCATATTTTTACTTCAGTGTTGTTTTCAATATCAGTATTAATGTAAAATCAGGCTTAAACTTTTATCGAATTCAATACCTACCATCAAAGTGCTAAGAAGAGGAGTTATTTATTTTTAAAAGAATATTAGATGCACTGAGTGACTTAAATTTAACCACTTACTTAATTTGATGATATTTTAATTTCTCAACGGAGTAGTTATGTAAACACGCCACATGATCTTGGAGGTGACCTCCCTTTTGCGTCACTTTTGAGCGCTTTAATAATATCATATAATTAAATATTTTGTCTAAGACACGCACGTGACACAAGAACAGACTAGCGAATTTATAAACAACTGCTATAAATCTAGCTGATGTGGAAAAAATGACATTCTTTCGCGTAGTTTGCCGACGTCTAGAAGTATACCAGGAAGTTTCCAAGTATGAGTATCTGTAAAACAACTCAATAGCTAATATTACTATTCTTAAGCAAATACTTTACTGACAGTCCAGTTCATTATTATTAAGGTGGAGGGTATCAATGTCAGAGTCTGACACGGTAAGCCCAGAATAAAGTAATTCAATTCAGGGTAGTCCTATTTAGGATGGTCCTAAATAGTATCACACTGCCTGCCTGGACAAAAATATCTTTAATAGACGAGCCTGTGTAATGGCTTCGATAAAGTAGAGGAGGAAGTGTCTTAGCTATAGCCGGTGGGTAACCATTACCATTAGTCTGCCTGCTAAAAATGTCAAATAGATGTGACATTGTATACATGTTTATTCTTGAAGAAATGTATGCGTACCTACCAATTGTTCGATTGATCGAGAAGAGTAGCGTTACGGATTCTTAGTGTTCACTGCAATCATATTTTCATTTAAATAAATATATAATCATATATAAATAGAAAAATGTCTTTACACAGCGGTGAATAGAAGAGTTATACAGCTTTAGTTTGGATGACTTAAACATGACCTTCATTGGGTGAAGTACATTATACCTTATAATGAATATGACAATTTGGATTTATAGGCCTCTTTTTAATGTCTGGTTATTTATTCTCATTATTATGTTTGCTTTTCTGTAGTCTAGCAGTTACTGCTCCCGGTCTGACACTCACTGAGCCGAGGGCGATATATTCGAATCCCAACTAAGACCAAATTTGGTGTGACGGGCATTTTTGTTTGTTTCTTGATGTATAATTTTTTACGAGTATAATAACGATTTAGAAATGTATATGCTATTCATTTATCCGCTAGAAATCATCAAATGTTTGGTTACTTTTTTACAAGCCCTGTCCAGTTAGAGATCACATAATCGTGCGTCTTTGTCGTTCCAATATATTCTAATTATTACAACTATACATGTAAAGGATGTTTAATTAAAATAAAAGTCTATCGGTTAAATCGAAACAATAATTTATTGTATCCTTAAAATTAATAATTTTGCATTAAAACTAATTATACTGTATACACAAGGTCCTTATCGAGTTATTTACATTAATTATTCGTAATTAATAAATAATTCTGGTGCCCACACCACGAACGGATCAGTTCGTTTTTAAAGTCCAACGCACACTGATACCGACGACATTTCAACAATCACATCAATATACCATTATTTAAATAATTGCAACAAACGACACATGGTCGTCGGGCGCAGTGTGCGCGCGACCTTATTTACACAAGTAATACTTTCAACAGGATATTATGTCGTAGTTGGCATTGTACAAAAATAGTTCAAGAAAAATAATCTTTATTTCAACAGACGTTCATATTCAGTATGCGATTTATTAAGGCGGCGGCGATGTGCACTATTCCTATGCGAAACCATAGAGATCTCCCTAACATATTGTTCACGTACGTTTTACACCTCACATGTCATTTACTTACAATTACAAAGGTCTCAGCACACTTGTCGTCTTCAGACTCTGTAGAAAAGTCTTAGCAGTGTGGACTCGTAGACTTCTAAGAATAAGATTGATAATATTAAATCCATTTAGAATAAGATTTATTGCTCTTTTCAAACCTTCACAATACTCACAACTTGGTAATGAAGGTTAGGTGGCCGACCCCGCCTTCGACATCGGGGCGGAGGCCCTCGACGGTAAGTACATATCGCCTCCCGAGGACTGACACGAAAGGTATAATAATGACTAGTACCCTCAACGCGGCAAACCGGGACAAGGAAAAGGCAACGCTTCTCCCTAAATCAAAAGAAGCTTTCAATTAAGCTCATATTTATTCATATTAAAAGTAAGCTCCGTATACATGACATTTACTTTCAAATAATAATAGTAACGTACAAGACACGTAACAAACATAGGAACATATTACACTGTTGGCTGCAGCGGTAGACGTAGCCGGGATACACCTTTTTCTTCCATTGTTACATGTGTCGGTTGGCTGCGACTAGTTCTATGATAGCTTTTACAAACAAAGCTAGTGCAAGCTAACGCATCATTATTTTAGTACAATTTCCATTCTCACCACCAATCAATTTGTATGATATATAAATTACTTTTTCCAATTTTTATTTCACACAACTGTACGAGTAGGCAATAGAATTATTACAACTTTCCTTTGAGGTTATAATAGTCAAATAAAGATACGCAACTATCACTTGATTATGACAACTTACCGCCAGACCCCAAGAGATGGCGTTACTAGCGATCCTAAATCACGTTATCGAAGTTTCAGAAATAGTTGGCATATATACAACTTGCGTGTGTGCGCCTGAGGGGATTGTGGTGCAAAACTAACCATCGACAAATACACGCAAGTTCGAGAATGGAAATGTTGATGCAATCTCATAGCAAATTTCGTTTGTTACCAGCACGATACCATTTGTAAGTGAACAAAATGAAATTCACGAATCCCCCTGGGATCTCAGAACTTTGCGCATCGTAAGGACGCTTATGTTGTTTTCATATGCCTTTCTATTAACAAATCGTTAATGATTACATATATCACATAGCGATGGGTGCTGCGGCGATTCCACTGGTGCAACTCTGGAGACTGGCAACCAGTACACGCCGGATTCTTTGGAAATCACCAGTACAGTTATCGATTTACAAGTTTTCAAATTAATTGTAGAAAATATTATTCATAGTGGGCAGTATTAAACATATCCTGCAATTTGACCTGGAATTTATTATTTGTCTCAAAACATTGTTGATCAGTTTGATGAATCAATTTATACTAGTTTGTATGACATATCTTTTCACTTCAATTGCAATTAAGTTTTTAACACATAAAATAAACTAAATTCCTATAGAACATTCGTGAGGCACCCACAATGGTCAATTCACACTACACCCTGAATATAATTTTAACATTGAAAATATTACAACAAACACATTGTTCTATTGTAATAAGTTTTATACAAAAAGAAAGAAAAACGATTACAATGAATGCCTTGTTATTCGATATAAATCAAAATATTAATGCTTAACCTTGATCAAGAATTATATTGTATGTCAAACAAAACGGGTATCTTTTAACCATAGAGATATAAGAATAGACCTGTAGCTAGTAATGAGAAGATCGTGGGAGTGCATACAATAGTTTAGTAAAAAGAGCTGCCATAAGAGGTCCCTCTATGCTTGTGTTAGGTATCTACTTACTGTATGTAGGTATGTATGTATGTGCAAGCCCATTTAAGTTTATATATCTTTTGAAGAATATTAGATTTTTTGTTTAACAGCATTATGTATAAATAGAATACTTTCATATGAAAACTACATTTCTCAAAAGAATTTGACACCTATCTATGCCTGCATAATATTCATTATTATTTACAAACACATAACATTCAATTAGAAAAAAACAGTTAGCAAATAACTGAGTCTTAGAATGTAAATACTATCCAGGCGTTTTAGTATTTTTGTGTTTCGAGGCGCAAATGTCAATGTTTGTTACTGCGCAACCGTCACTGAAAAGAGTAAGAGGAACCCCTTATGCAGAATTCGCTTTTTATGCATCCATCGCATATCAGCTGCACATCCGCGGTCCATTCTTATATGCCTCTACTCGAACTCTAATCAGCAACTTACCGACCGCACCGTTACCTGCCGTGATCTTCGAGCGGGCGCGTCCCCGGGCGCCCTCACACGGACACGTGCCGAAACATCTTTCTATTATAAAAATGATCACCCCGCGCACCTGTTGCAAAGTCCCGCGAACTGCGGCCATCTGCAATCAGCATCAAATAAAAACAAATCGGACCGTTTGCCCAGCGCCGCGCAGCCGGGGCCCGCTCCCCCCGCGCCCCCGACTGGCCCGTAGGGGTTATACATGTTTAACCATGTCCATGACGGCGGCTAGACTGGCCACCCTCTTGCGGTCGTTAAGGGTACTGTTTGAAGAGGTGACGTTTAGCGTAGCGCGCGGTACGAACGAACGTATCCGTAACATTGTCGGATGTTGCTTCCTCGCACTGAACCTCACGGTGACGTCGTTCGAAGTGCGTCGCTCGGTGGCGGCGTCACCGCGGCTCCGGCGGCGACTCGAGAGCGCACAATGTACTCTTTCGAATCCATTGATTGCGCTCTGAAAGTATATTGCAAGTCTAAGGGGAGCCTTTTATAGTAATCCTGTGGATCAATCGGTTAGTTACATCGATATTCACTATACCGATGCCCATTGTCGACGTCGTCGACGCAACTCCTTTTAAAAATTACCACTATGCACACGGGACTTCTTATAAGTTGCGCGTATCGAAGATGTTTTAAACCAGATTTATTATTTGACAACAAAAGGCCGTTTCAATTAATTGCAGTCAAGTTGTCACCGATAACCCTCCCCTCCTCCGCCCCTCGTCCCGACCGACATTCATCCAACGTATTTAAATAGTTAACAATGGATTGTGTGGAATTAAATTATATACGGCACACGGTACATGTGTCCACTCATCTTCAACTTTACAATGGCATTCGTATAAAGTGTTTCCAGTTAGTAGTTTTAATATCGATACTTTGCATCGGAGCGAATAGAATATCGATTATTGAAACTGCGAAATTGCATATCGATTTTCAACACACACGGCTAATTTGCGTTACGTAGTTCCCCATTTACGATGATTATACTCTTTCAGAAACATGAATCATTTTATGTATCACGTGCCGCGTGATTGCTTCTCAGCGATCTTCAATAACATTAAACATGCCGTTGGTTTGGTACTGGCAGCCTGAAATAAATAGTATTGGGTGTTTTTTAATCAACCGTTTACCTGTATGTCGAACACTAGCCTACGTATTCTAGAACCTTCCTTGAATAGTTCCGCGCCATTCGATGTCTCGACGTACAAGAGCGCGCGGCGCGCCCCCAGCGCTCCGTGTACATCGTTCAAGGGGTCTACCACTTGAAACTATTATAAGGAACAATAAATGGAATAATCCACTCCTCACGATGAATTTGAAATGTTATGTAGAAATTTATAGCAGTGCATATCAAAGTGGGTAATACATGGGCTATTATTGAACGCACGCCTTTGTGGGGTGTAGAAAACCAACATCCATCACATGTGTTCAACTGGAGACAAAATAACATAAGGATCGTAAAAACAACGCATTGACTATTAAATTTCAACGGAGAGTGGTGATACTTTTTATTGTTATGTACCTAATCACTTTGGTGAGCAGTAAATGAAACGGGTTTGAGAACTTGGAGCTGACGAGGTTAACATTCCAATATTAAATAGGCTTCCAATTCTTCATTGAACAATCACGGGAGGCGCTCTAGAATACGGAAGCTAGTATTTATACTCGATGAGTTAGAATTGTGGTAATTTTTTTTTAATTTGAGAAATTGTAACTAATCAAGTCACACGTAGCTCGGGGCCTCTATGAAAATAGTAGTTTTTATTTGGGCAGTAAATTCTAAGTTGCAAGTGATTATTCCAAATAGTAGCAACTGGGTCGACGAGAGTGCGGGACGACTTTAAAGTTAAATTCGAAGACGCCCAACTCATTTTGCAGGCCACAAACTACGTGCAGGCAACTACGAGTACATTTATACGCTAATTACATCTAAAACCATTGAATAAAGTTAATATTGCCACACATGTCCGACTGTGTTATTAAAGCAAAATAAAATTTAAAAATATTCCCGAGACACGACACTCTACTCAACATCGAACCAACTAGAATTGTGCAATTCGTCGACATGGCATGTGCAAAAAACAGGGCGCAAAGATCGTGGCAACAAAGGATTGTTTTTTCAGGATAGCCACGTTCAATTTAAGCAAATACTGGTCTGGGCTACACCTGCGTAAAGCGTTTAATGTGAATTTAATATTAGGATTACTTATTTCACTGATTTTGCACGGTTTGAACAAAAACTTTGTTTTTGCACTCTATGCATAGAAGATATTGCACTTTTGATTACGAGTCTTATTAAATAAAATGGCTTCGCTCTCTCTATAGTAGACAACTGACCAATAGCGACCGCCATCGGTGAGAAGTGCACGGTTACTTTTTATTTATCGAAATCCCATGGTTTTAGAGTTGGTTCAGAATAACTACTTTAAAAAAGAATTTGAAAAAAGTTTTTCATTGAAAACTGAAATGATTTTAAATAGGCTATACTTAATGATACTAATTTACATTCATTTATTAATAAATTATTTGATCTCGAATACATTATAATTAATAACAATAGTGATAATTCATTCTCTCATTCATTTCATATTGAATTTCCATGTTATATAGGGTGGGCCTCGGAGTTTTGCGAATTTGAAATCGCCATAGCGTTGGAACGGGGGAGGGGAGAGGAGCGCGGGAAGT
>DVPR01000065.1:0-18897 GCA_018239345.1 Oxynetra stangelandi
TCTCAATCGCCCTTTGTCAGCCTTTCAGATTTATGACTGTCGGCTCAAGTATTAAGATATGCAGAATATGAGATCGATGTATAATTTGAATCAGAATTAGTCATAAGAAAGATCTAAATAACTTCAATTGCAGTAAAAATTATGGAAATAATTTTTCACAATTTTAATACGTATCGTTCTAGTAAATATCTAAAGTCCAAAAATGTTTCCAGTTATCACCGTCAACTCTATACGATATAAGTACTTATTGCGGTTACCAAAATAAATTTCCTTTTCCAATCATCTCTATTAGCCGTCACCTCAACATTTACTACCTTATTTATACTACGACGTAATACAACCATATTTCATTTTTAATGCATCGGGCAACAACTTTTTTGTTTCAGGTCGGTCAACTATTTATATGCTTGACAATTTCATGACGTTATATCGGAACATGTCAAATCCATTACATCGCTTATCTTTCATTCCCTCGTGATAAGACATATAAGTTGATCTGAGCGAATGCAAACACTGCATTGGCATGCATGCCACATCATTGCGTGTGGTTCTGGGTATTCAATAAGCTGAGACCGCCCACACGGCGGATACTGTATTCTTGTCTAATAATAGTTATATCAGATTCTATAATTATGCATTTTTTGGTCAAACAAATTTGGAATAACAAAAATAAATATGTACAACTCATAAATATGACATGACTATTAATCCTAACATCACTTTGTTTCTAAATGTGTATGCCAAGCCCATCTATTAAAACGGATCGCGACAGTGTTAGCACTGTTACCTAGCAACATATACCTATGTAGGTGTACTGAACTCAGTTGTCCTATCTTCAGACAATAAATAAAATCTTATGTTTTATTTCAATGTATTTATTGATCTTTGGCGCTATTTTATTTTATTCTATTTTATTCTATTTTATTCTATGCATAGCGCATGTAAAAATGTAACGTATGCTTAACGTATGTCAATTTAATTTTAATGTTTGCTAGGTTAGACATGCGAACTGGGGTTTCAAGAAATATTTTTTTTTTTTAAATTAAGAAAAACATGAGCCAGCTGAAGATCTTAAATTTCTGAAATCATAGTTTAACACTAATTGAATGAAAGTATCATAAATAAGTCCTTGCAAAAAGTCAAAACCACACTAGACCACGTTACTTAAACGTGTTTTATTTCATTCTCAACTATGTATCTTTACAAATACATCCTGTACAAAATTCGCGTTCAAAACTTTCAATTCATTATGAAATACAATACATAAATTTAATAAATACAATTTCATTAATATAAATATCATTTATAGGCTGTATATTACCATAGGACGGATAGACAGAAAGAGAAAACTCGAATAAAACTCATTCACGGCATTATTTTTAATACAGTGTAAAAACTATACACGGTTATACCAACTGTCTTTCTTAAAGTCATATTATATGGGCTCCGTTTATACCGGCTGGAATCTATTAAGCTTCACTAATTTATCTCAGCCTTGAGACAAGTCGGAAGCTGGCTCCAGCACGCCGACCAGCGTGAATTTGTGGTAAGCGACTGTGTCGCCAGTAGACCTGGCATTTGTCTGTTCTATTGCAATACAACGATAGTTCAAGGCTTCCACTACTTAAGGCGCATTCGGAGGACGTTAACATGAAAATACACTGTACATATCTACACTTGCTGCCGGATTTTCAATAGAACTTTTCCAAATTTAAAGTGGTGGGAGAAAAAAATTAAAATAATCTTTCCTAAATTGTATTTAAATTTATTAATCAATTGATTGTAACTGTCATCGCGCGAATATACTCGCTCCTTCCCCAACATTATCAGCAAAGTAATGTAAGCGTTACCCTTAACAAAAAGATCATTAAACCAAAATCAACTTTAAATCGATCGATATCAAGTTCAATTTACAATAACGTCAGACGTAATTGAATTATGGACGCCGAAGACAATTTAGATCGTACCACATCACACATTAGGTTGATTTTGGCGTGTTGTAAATTAGACATGTTAAGGAGAACATTCTAGGACTAATGTGGGGGTTTGAAAAAGTATTATCAATCATCTTGACTATGATGAACGAGGCTCGAGCGTAAAGGTGGGTGCACACTGTGTCACTTGTGTGATAGAGTGTGTACTAGGGTTTGTTGAATGTGATGATAGCATTCCAGAACTAATTGAGTTTACTTACAGGCCACAGGTGTGGCAAAATTTGTTCATTATAGTCTGCCACAAGGCCAGTCTTATTATAGTAGACACTACATGAGCTCATAATCGAAGACAGTCGGAGGAGACCAGAAAGATCATTTTTTGATTCACAAATCATAAGATGGCGATTGGCTTAACTACTTTAGTATCCAATACAGCTATGACCGTTTAAACATCAAATGGAGCATCGCTTACATTTCCACAACCAGTGTAGTCCAAATAAAGCTGCGTTTATTATTAGATGACGTCAATGTAATGTCTAATCCAATATACTGTATATTGATCGTGTTATAAAAAAAATTTAAATTTGAATTTATAAATATGTTAATGTTGTAATTTAAATATACAAAACAGTTTAAGTAGATATAAAACGACTGGCCCGTTGGTGCAGTGGTTGGTGAAACCGACAGCTTAAACAGGGGGTCGTACGTTCGATTCCCACCCAGGATAAATATATGTGTGATGAACAGAATATTTATTCTATGTCTGAGTGTAAAAAATCTTTATAAGTATATATAACATATAAGTATATCTTATATTATTTAAGTGTTTTTTCCGAAACATTAACTTACGTCCTGAACACATATCAATATACCTAATATAAATATCCATTAGGATTTTCCAATGATCTATGAGAAAATTTACCGAATCAAATTTTTGTGTTTTTTAACCAGTCGCTATTTTACAACGACAGAGTTGATTTCACCCAATACAACATATAAATGACAATTTTAGAAGATTAATATATTAAATTTTATTGCAGTTTTACAGGAATGGTAGCTAAGACAAGTAACGTAAATTTATGACCAAGGTGAGTACGGTGCGTGGCACTTAAAGAGAGCCTTATAAATATGAAGCTCAAACAGAAGCTAAAGTACGTACAGCCCACCTAAAGTGGACATGTCGAAGCGTTAAAATAACAACATCTTAATATTACTTCACGCATTATTTGCTCAACTTATTGTCTCTTTACTTACCCCACACGTAATAAAAAAACATGCTGAACTACCGCTCTTAAATACATCAACTTATCGATTAAAAAGGAACCGTAAAGGCTTAAGTGTAGGATAGGTTTTTCTTTGTAAGTGATTTTACAAATGTTACAAATAAATATCAATCTTACATCTACGATATAAAGTCCAAAATATAAAAAGATGTAGAAAGTTTTTGAAGGACCATTCAAATCATAGACGAAAAGCAAACAGTAGCTGGCCACCCGCGGCTTTTAAAATTTTATATTTCAAGTGTGAACTGAGCAAATAAAATTAAATCGAGGTAGAATCATCGATCATACAAACCCACTCGTTACGAGTGTTTGAATTTGTAGGGATGTGATAGTCAAGCTTTTGGATGGTCGATACTTTAGTACGTAAAAGTACCCTGCAATAGACTGATTCTTTTTGTCCCTCACTGCGACCATTTTTCTACTGTAAACTTGGCGAAATACGACAAAAATTCGTTTTGTAACGATGTTAATTGCATTATCGTTTACTTACGCTTTGCAAGATGGCATTATCTCTCTACACCTATTTCTAATTCTAAACTAATGTTTTCACATTCAACAGATACTGTATGCTAGTAATTAAAATAGCATATTGGATAAGGTACCTTAGCTATAATTAAATATTATTTTGCTGTTTAACATTAAATATTGTTTGATATTTATCAAACATGTAAATGAAGCTTACGGAATTGCACTCATTAATAAATAATATATAAACAAGAAACCTGTAACTGTATATTAATACATTTAATTACACAGTATTAGTTGTATATTTCATTATTAACTATTAAAACGGACTTAAGGAAAAACTTCATTAATATTAATGATCCATATTGTATATAAAACAAACGTAAATAATTAATCAATTTACTTACATTTACACATTAAGGCGTTTTGATCATTAGCATGTTAGTAATGTAATACAAAGAAAAATTTAGTCTGAATGAATATTAATGATTACATCAACTGCATATATCAGTGGCCATTATTGTATGTAAAGTAGATATAAAGTAAGAAGCATGTGATGAACAGGATAAAACAAAAAAAGGATATCAAGCCTAGAATTTAAATGTACGCACGTAAATATGTTCAACTATAAAAAGGTGGCATAAAATATTCCATTATTTTATAGAAATGCCAAAGCGCATGCCATATTGCTGTTAACATAGTTAAGGCAATGAATTAATGAGTGGAACGGAACGCCAGCGACATCGCTATATATATGGTAATATTTCAGCTTTGGTTGTCACCTGTTAAAGTTATTCTGTCTTATCGAATCTCATGCTTAATATGGTATTAACGAACAAATAAACTTTTACACATTTCAGTTTTTAATGAATATTTAAATAAAATTGTACAAAGAATGCCATGTTGTATTAAATTTAAAAAAAGTAATAAACTATAATTAATAGAGAACTATTAGCAAACTTTTCTTTAAATTAATTCGATGAATTCTTATGGAGCATTTTCATTACGATAAATTAAAACATTTATTGTAACGTGAATTTCATTTATTTCTACTACGTTGCAATTATTGGTAATAATTTAACAGTTAATATACTAAGCTTTAGTAACTTTAGTTATCAAAGGGGCCGTTATAACAGTGCTTTTACCAGTCAATATTTAAAAAGGTCTTATTTACAATGAATACAAATAGAATTACTTAACATAATCAGACTCGCACAATCCCGTTCGGTGTAGGTTGTAGGTGCTGTAAGCGGTCGCGGACACTCGTCACTGTTGCTTAGTATTTTGCTATCTTCTTTACAAAAAACTCCTTTACAAATATTAATTAAATAGGTACCAATACTTAATTGTTAAAAAAACGATATATCTTTTGGATATTTTTAAAATGCAAGTAGTTCTATTCATATAAAATATACGTACTAAAAGGTCAGATTTAAAAGTACAATATACATGCACATCCCTAACTGACTCCCGAACTGGCTTCTTTAACAACAGGGTACGATTATTCTGTTGTGAGCACTTGTCAAAACAGCCGCGGCAAGCCGTCGCGCGGCTCGGTCCACCGTCGCGGGACCACACCGTAATGCTTTTGATATTATAATCAGTTCAACCAATAAAACGTACACCAATATAACATCATCAGCTATCATAGCGTCATATTAAAAATGTTTAATATGACGAAAAACCACTTCCAGCAGCCGTATACAGCTCAAGGGATTGGCAGTGACTGAAAATCAACGCAACTGTATCTGAATGTCACGTCGGCAAAACCTGAATTGCCCATAAAAGTATTTGATCGTAAATTTTACATAATATGTGACTTCTTTTAAAACAATATTTTGTTTCTCACGTTCGAATCGTTCGAAGTAATAGTTAAAATAAAGAAAAAGATTGTCGCTATCCATTCTGCTTTGACACAACTTGTAGTCCTAATGTTGTTTTAACTTTATCATGAACCTTTTTGTCGTTTGACTGTTCGACACGGGCCTCCTCTCAGTTAAGTACGAAAAAGATTAAGGCCATAGGTCGCAATAATGACCAAGTGCTGGTTGGCAGATTTGACTCGCCTTAGAGTACATCATGGACAAGTCTTAAAAATGCGAGTTTCCTTGCAATAATTTACTTCACATATAGAGATATGCGGAGCAGGATTATAAAAATATAAATTCAGCATGATGCCCCCTTAAGTTCCCTTGGAAAGATTTCGACGACTTTAAAATGATTAAAGTAACTATATTTGTCGTATGGATTGCAAGCCACGATCCGTAATGAAGGTAATTTGCCGTTAAACATTTACAATATTATATATATGCTTATATTTTAAGCTAAGACCTTCAATTTATTACAAAATGTAACAAATACACAGCAATAAAATCTGTAATAAATATAAGCGAGTAACAACTCCCGCGCATCGGATCAAAGCCGTGATTTACGGGGGATTATCTTGAAATATCGTGCGCTAACGAACGGACACGTGGCTAAACATGATCCGCTCATACAAATATCGTTCGGCGTTTTTTTGTATCTAATTTTGTGTTTTAAAACCGCGGCTTAAGGCAGTACAACAACTATAGTTCGAGGGGTGAATGGTGGTGTTAAGAGTCACGTTCGGTGGCGAAATATAGACGTCCTAAAATAATATCTTTTTATTAAGTTTATATTGGACCTTCATAAATTAACTTATATGGGATAGGAAATGTTTAATTTACATTGGGTTTTAGAAACGCGCTACTATTTCAAATTCAATTTCAAATTATTTTATTCATTATAAGGTACACACAGATACACTTCATGAAAGTCATAATATTGATAGGCTTTGTGCGACCTTCGGGCTATAGTAGACTGAGAGAAAAAAGCCGGAGAAAAAAAACTCCCAGCACGGGAATATCTTAATATATTTTCCGAAAAATACCCTAATTTAATAGCTTCCTAAAGAACACAAGCAGAACCGTTAAGTTTACTTTTTTATATAAAGACGCCTATAGAACACTCAAAGTCTTCCTTACTCCAACAAAAATATTTTCACTGATACGCAAGTACAACTAGTACCTACATACACCCAAACTGTAATTATAGTTACTTATCTCAAAATATCTTACGGTATTTACTTTAAGACACATTGACCTTCCACAACAAAGCATGCACAAACTTCTTAGGGAAATCATAAAGTATCTCAAATACATATTTCACGCACGTAACCAACCTTTGATCTTCGTGGTTATTCTTGAACGAAACGAGATATTTAACAATTACACATAATACCCCCCTATAAATAATCCGTTCGGCTTATAAATTTGCACGAGATGCGAACTGAATCTTGCATACGGATCAAAGGGTTGATTTATTGGAGATTACCGTAAAATCTCGCACGCTAACGAACGCACGTGGCGCAACATGTCTAGTGATATTGAAATAGGTGTTCCAATCTACTACATAGGACAATACTGAATACATCTCTATTAGTGTTTTTCCATATCGCTCATGAGGTGTATGTCGACCAACTTCAAATGGGATACATATTAACGAATACTAACTGCACTTATACTGAAATTAGCTAACTGATGTAATAGTTACAAACGGTACCATAACTGCAGTCTTGTCCCCAATTAAGTAATTTAATTGCAAGCAGCTTCTAGTAAACAACTATTCTTACTATCTGCGACCACCTGCGGCTGCGACCACCTGGGACCGCTGCCGGCTCGTTTGCTTCTCTCTTAAATTTTTTACTAAATTACCGATGGTGCTCAAGTAAGTACTGGCTTACTCTTGAAAGTGACGTTGTAATGTTTAGCAAGTCTCGTCCACGAACGAGTACTTGTTATGAATTAATTCGAAAATGCATTGAATTAACTTGTGGCTTCCTTCACGATTAAAACTATGTTAATACAAGTTTTTTTCAAAATCGGTTCAACGGTTTTGATGTGAAAACCTAACAAAACATACAAACTCATTTTTGAATTTATTATATAATCATATATTATAACGTGAGTAAGATATTATAATTCAAATTACTCGCGACGTAACTGGAGATAATTGCGGGCATAGAAAAACTAAATTTATTGATTGTATCTCGTCCGTCGATCGATAATTCCTCGGTGACTTGCATTTCGTGTCCAGGAGCCGAGCGAGCTCCAAACACGCTTCCAAATCATAAACTGAGATATATCATTACTATTATTTCAACAATACTCACTCACTGCTATCCAATTACATATCGACCTAATAATCGATTCGAACAAAGAGCCAACCATCGATTTTCTTTTATCCGTCAATCAAAAATCGATTGTTTCGATCCAATCGAACTGACGACCAAGTTAATGTAGTAACTTGAAAATACCTGTGGTTTAATTTTGTGACCTATGACAATGACGATAAAGATACAAATAAATGGACAGATGGAAAAGAGTGTAATGAGGAATTTGTAGAACAGGACGTCCAAAGTCGAGGTTGATTGACGCTTGATCGAGATAATACAAGCTTTGTGGGCTAAGCGACTACCGTGGAGGGAAGGTAGCTGCAGTCCATACGATGAATGCATGTGCGAGCTTCGTTACGTTAATTCTAAGCAACAAAAATTTATACAATTATTGATTAAGCACATTTAATCATATGGCGACATTATATTGCTAGTAATTGTTAGAAAAAATCTCAACGGAATATAATACTATAATTTTTGTTTAATATCATTATAATTCTTTTAGAATATATATATAATACTATTCATTTCCACATAAAATTTATAATACGTATCCAAAATAACGTGTATGTGTGCTTGGGTAATAACGCTATTTAACGTGCACATAAACGAAAGGGCAGTATACACATATGTATTAACACGTATACAACCGTTGTTAATATCCAGTATACAGTTATTGCAACGTCGCGGTATGCAGAACTCTCCTTTGGCATAATTACTGATAATCGAGTACGGCTGATAAAATTTCACAGTAGCCGAGTGTCAGCGCCGGGCCACTTCCATCACTCGTTTGCACCGATAAGTGCGACAGGCGCGATAAAAAGTACTCGTTTATTAAGTTCATTACGATACCTGCCGTGATTCGGTAGCCGATTGCATATCCGCCTCTGTACTGACAGCAACAACAGAGTAATGTTTAATGTTACGGGAAAGGAAAAAAAATATATATTTTCTCATTTTAATTCTTCTTGCTTATTATCATTTATTAAGTTTTATACAGAGTAATTTTTATTTGATATTATCATAATATTTTATATTACACGGAAATATATTTTTTTGTTTCAGTTTTAATTTTATTACTCTTCGTTATTTTTGGTTTTTAAATTACACTAAATTATATTTAAACTTACAAGATGACTATGAGGTGGTCATTTATTTAACACTTTATGTCAACTATTTGCTAACGCCGGCGTATTTTCATGACTCGTTACAAACGACGTATTTATTTATTCTTTATGTTTATTTACAACTTGCGGACTTTATGGCACAGGATATTTTCTACCAGACGATGAAAACGACAAAAAATTGCTTGTTTGTAAAGATTTTGATAACTAAGATTCATTAGCTAAATGTAAAACAGGATTAGTACGATTAGCAACCTATTACACTATTAAATTTACTTGATATTTTGAAACTGATAACTAAGATAACCAGTCATATTTACAATGCATAAAATATTATGAAGTTTATTTAGCATTGCATTTTTGCTGACAAATTATATTCTGTTGTCACAGAATAATACCAGACAGTGAGAACAATGTCAAACATACATTTTTTATTACTTACTAAAGAGTTATGGAAAGTTTTGCACTCGGTACCCATGTTCATATCAGATGATCGTCGACTGACCGGTTACGGAGTCACTAAATGATATACTTTTGACAGTTACAAAGATATTACAGACCAGATAAAATTGACAGCGGAGCGATCCGAAACCACGGACAAAGATTCAAAATACTCACACTGGTCTAAGGCGCGAATGAACAAAATCGAGACGTTCCGTATATTCATTTGGTAGATCTATTAAATTTGGTGCTATAATGGAAGTAGAACGTGCTATAGAACTATTATGGTTAAAATAATCTCCACTTTTATCGTAGGCACTGGTAGATAAATTACCACATCTCGATCACAATATAGATGAAATTTTGACGTCGAAGTACCGACGCTTTTTTCTTGTTGAAATTGGCAAGAAACTAAGTTTTAATATCAATACAAATCTCAATTAATCAATTGGCAGTCCAAGATATAGACGAAGTAAACCCTTAAAAATAATAAAACACAAAGATCACATGCCAAGTGGTATAAATCTCGGCACAATTAACGGTCTAAGCATTGCAGATCGCGGTGCTCCAATTAAAATGAATTAGGGGACGAACTATTACAACCCTATAATAAAAATCAGAACCATCCCTTAATCTTAAGAATTAAATAGATCGATTTTCGAATTATGAAGAAACTCATGAAATTGAGTCAGTCATTCATTCAACACCAGACTGCGCCCAATACAAACAACAATAGTTGACATCCTGCACCTGTGTTCACCTGCCTGTATTTTAAACTTTCCATACGGAACCCAAAACAGGCAACACACATCGGCGAGACCTTCACCTGGGCTTCAATGTGTTGAACGTAAGGATTGGGTTCGTAACCAATTATCTGGAGGCGATGGAATTGATTGGGGAGTGAATTAATTATTTACATTCGAGATACTGGGGATTAAAGCGAACGGTGGCTGTACGAATAGCGATCTCAAATGTTGATATAAACGTTGTTTTAATACTTCGTTGTTCGGATTTCTGTTAGATAATAACACAGTTCTGGAGTGAAGACAGCGGCTCGCTCTACGTAATGTGGGACGCCCTCCTGATAGCTGGACATGATCTGCGGAAGACTGCAGGTGGGCAGGATAATGTTAGCGCTTCAGAAAGAGTGAGTGATGATAACGAACAATTCATATTTATGTGGGATGTAAAATGAACAATTAAAAAAAATATAGCATTTACAAAATCATGTGTTTGCTATGTGCAAATGGAATTAATAATGAACAGTGTTTAATCTATTTTACAAAATAATCCTTTTTTTTACATGAGTAACATAATGCCCGTTAATGCCTTTTCGGTAATACATAATTCAAAATTACTGATTCATACAAGAATACAAAGTTTGGCTATCGAATTAAGATTTTTAAATGTCACAGTTCTCACGCTACAATGTAAAAAGGACGAGATAAATGTTAATATAAATGAACCTAGTTCAATAATTTCATGTACAAGAGATGTTTTCATGTGATACGAATGCGGTGCATTTACCCGACGCTTATCAACAAGCATCACTCCTTGAGACGTTCCGTATAATAAACAACGGAGCACGCCGCGGCTCGCTGCCACTGACGTGAGTTTTAAATTGAATAAGAAATAAATCTTGTCACTTTTTAAGGCTGTATTGATGGCCGCTTGTCACTGTCACCGACTGCTTTATGTCGCTGTCCGCCATGTTATCAGTCTGCGTCTGTTATATTATGCGAAATATTGACGGTTCTTAAATCGGGAAATTTATTTCTTACCCGATTTAGAACCGGTCAATTATAGGCCGATTTACCTTATTTGTTTTGTAGGTCGAACAATTTTGATATCGCAAAAACTAAATATCTTTTCTTTTAGTGCTTTTATATTACTCGCCCACGCGTAATTATTTTCTTTGACCAGGTAGCCTGTCTGATATTGGAGTTTTGTTGGTCAACCATAGGTCTTCAAGGAAAAGTGTTTTCGTGCTCAAAATGCTCTACAGTTGAATTTCAGAGAAGTAACTGTTTGGTATTACTAGATATATTAAAAAAGAATAACCTGTAACAGTGGAGTCGCTCTGATACTGACTGAGGTAAACGTTTCCACAATTGAAAGACCAAAGTGGAATCACCCTCTCCGGACAGTGTAATTAAGTCGATCCTTTCATCCACCTTCTTCAAAATATTTACACAGGCAGTTATCATCTCAAGATATAGATAATAGGAAAACGTTGTCTCAATTAATATTTATTTAAAAACACCTAAATTAATTGAACCACTATAGTCCTAAATTCAATTATATTATCATAAATTATGCCATAAAGTATACTTTTAGACGATTTACAGACGTGTTACGATGATAGGACGCGCTGATCAAAGATCAAACAACGGGAGAGTGCTAAACACTTGTAAAATTTCTCTCAGACATAATATCGTAACCGACGGAACGTTTCGAAGGAATATATTCCTTACGATGAACGTAATAAAGATGGTTTTGTGATATATGGGAATTGTTATAAATGCGATATATCTGGTGGTTATGGGAGCAAATGATACAGCCGCCTCCACTTAAGCCACTCAAGATTGAAACCCGAATAGCCATAAATCAGTTGATAACGATAACTCATAGTTCGAGAGTGCACATTGGAACCGAATTTAGTAAGCACACTGCTTCACGCTTGATACCACTGCACTAAGCTGTACCGAAAAATGTAAGTGTATACCAACTGCCACACTGAATTGTAAAAGTAAGTATTGTAATATGGTGAAAAGTGTTAAAATCAATAGTCTTACTTTTATCCTTGAAAATGTGCATTAATCCTAAATTCAAACCAACGTCGAACATACAACTTCCTTTTACGTTTTGTCATAGAAGTTACAATATCTTTAACAAGTACAGCAAACCGAAGGTGGAATAGTTGTTCAGGTATGAATTTAATAATAGTATTACTTCAGAGCATCACTGTGTTTCGTTTTTATTTTTCATTGAAATCCCACCATGACATGAATGTACGATAATGGTCAAATAAAACATCGATGGACTTTGTAAAGAGTGCATTTTTAAATTTGGAACGGCGCCATTTTTAGTAAACCGAGAAGTTTCATTTAAATAACCTTAGAATTTAAAGGAGAATGTTGGTTAATTTTATATTTGTTCACTAGTTACTGCGTTTCGTAATTGTTGTATAAAGAGTATGCCAAAAATCATATATTTACAGTTGCATATGCCATGGCTGCACTGAATTAACATTTCAACAAGCAACGCTCGGGGACCTAATGCAGCACCTGTCAAAAGGCTGGAGCTGTAGGGTGCGTATATAATTTGAAAAAAAAGGGATTTATTTACGCATCAATAACATTTTAGATTTAACCACGTTTTTATTGATGCAGCGGATTTAGAAGCATTCTATTTAGATATAAGAAGTATTAAAATTTTCCATAGACGTAAACAAAAATATAATATTATAGGTCAAGAAGATCATGGAGTGGAATTATAATAAAATATTTAATATAGTCAATATCATATTTAAGTTTTGTGTCACATCTAAGCTTGTGCTACTGCTAAGCAGCTACTCCTACAAACACATTGCGCGTATCCAGGTGGCTTTATCTCGTAGGTGCAGCTGCAAAAGTCATCTAATTGTCTCATTTTTTTCCTATAGACGATGAGCTACATGCACACATTTATACAATCGTTTAAGATCATTTCACGATATACATCGACATGCTAGAAATATTTGTATCTCTATACACTATTGAAACCTGAACAACAACAAACAGAAGTCTACCTGCTACTAAACTACTAATGATACAAAGCCCCTATCTCGTCGATACTGGTCATTGGGATTTGATAGTTTTCATCACGTTTTGTATGAAATCTTGACGAACCTTTCTCGTAGGACAATTTCTGCATCAAAATGTTCCACGACGTGTCGTGTCGTCATGGCCGCACTACAGCAACAACTTTTTGTCGGTTGTCTGCCATCGCTACCTCGCAGACAGAGTTGATCTATTATCCTTTGGGCTCACATTTTTATCTTACAAAGTGCTTGGATAGACACCGGGGAACTTTGCGGAAAATTCATCTCTCACAACACCCTTGTACGTAGAAACCACCACTTTCGCTCGTTTAAAATTTAACCTTAGACCAGTGATTTTAAAGATTAAATTCCAACGGACGGACGTTTCGGTTACGTGTTTCAAGGTAAGATAGAACGAAAGACTAGGGTATAAATATATGAAGGTACATTAATCTAAGCAGACGTACATTCTTCGTGAGGGCAGAGTTGAAATGGCGTGAAAATATGACTCGTTATTTATGTCCCGTGTCACAGGCGGAATGACGAGACGTCCTTTTAAACGACTTTATTCGGATAGAGTTTTTACGAGATGGTTTGATAATTTACTGCGTCATTTTTCACTGTTATTTATTGTAACGATCTATTTAATATAATCTGTTTTGGCTCATTGAAGTGGACGAAGTTCTAAGTCTTAATCATTAATGAATCCAGAGAAGTCTTTGTTTTATAAGAGTTTGGCTAAAGGAGATCTCTGCCAGGTCATACATCAGACCAAACAATGCATCAATGCGCGGGACCTTTTAAATTTTCAGAAATGTTTGATAGGGTTACACACAATACACAGAATACGTATGTTGCTATATTTTGTTGAGTCATCACACCTGGAAGTGAAATATCACGGTGATAAGATATATACCTACTATTCACCACCAAACTTTTCAACATCATAATTTCTTGCTTAATTGTACTAGGCTCCGAAGTGTTGCGTACTGAATACCCAAGAAATAAGAATTATCAACAGGTGCGAGTAATTATCCATGCAAACATTGAGATGAATGAAGCTGTTAAAAATTACATATCATAAAATAACAACGTTCTAACGCCCAACAATATAAGATCTGGTTCGAAATTACACTAGCAATAAAAAGGACCAAGAGTTGACGTTTGTAGGACCAAATCCTTATTTATCCGTACAAAAATAAAGGTATTTCCACATTTTCCACACGTATCAGAAACAAGAAAGTATTACCACCTTTACTTTCCAGATAGTATAGAAATTGCCCAAGACACTTAAATCCACCGATATGGATAGCTGAATGCAATAAAATTGGGATGCAATAAGCACCTGTTTTCTTTCGAATCCAAAATGTACTTTTGTCTTTCAAGATCTCTAAAACAAATAACCTAAAAACGTGAAGATTATATCAACAAACTCTAGTATCATGGACCTTAATCCCGAATTTTCAACGTGTCTCACCGCTGGCTGGAATCTACAAACGATGAATTATTTTTGATAAAAAATTCAAAACTAGCAATCTAATAAAGGAAAACATGCATGTAAAATGTCACAGGTAGTTAATCACAGTGCTTAATATCAGTGTAGTCTGTCTAATTTCCGCTTTCGCTTACGTTTGAAGGAATTGAGCCAATGGCAAGAATTGGGCAATGATTTTTTAACTATAATACTTTTGCGGTTAGTTTTCTCTATGTGAACTCGACAGCGATGAAACAGTGTCCGTGGCGCAGATCGAAAGCGCTGTGTCAGCGCGCACCGCTAGATCAACACCGCTGGTAACTTATGACATCGTTACACTCACACCGCTAAGCTGCCGCACTTTTTCGCTGAATTTATTTGACAATTATTAAGGTGTCCGCATTAGAGGCGCATTAGAGCTCCGTTGTAGAGGAAATTCATGTTTTTCTTGGGTTGTTTTCACCCGTAACTCAGCATAAAGACCGACACGTGCGAACTATTAGCTTCCCGGCCGAGGATTAGAAAATAATTCAGCTCCAAATGTTATTATGGGAGCGCGGTGGATTTATTTTATTGCTCCCCAGGATATATGTTAGTCTTTCGGCTTTATCCTCGCTTCCACGTTTGTTTATTGAGAGCGAGATATACGCGTGTAGCGAATTTTATAGTCTCCGGAGACTGTTACCGACTCGCCGTTTTCGTGTAAATCTTCTTTATGTGCCGGTTGCGCTGTAATTATTGCGTTATTCGCTTGAGCAACTCCCGTCCTAGACTTTATTGAATGTACCTATAAAATATTATTGATCGTGGCAATAAAAGATGCTTTATGACGCTCGCACCATTTTTTATTTGCGCTTTTATAACTGGCGTGTCGTTATTGCGCGCTATTTCTGTATCTGCGTCGGCTCCCATTTCAATGTTTTATGTGATGTTTCCATCGATTCCGATAACATTATTGTACATACTTTGTTTTCGTGTGAAAGATGTGTTGTTGTATTATCATGCTATAAATTACAACTGGTTTTTAATCTTCTTGCTTTTCATATTTTCATTCGAATATTTATCACCACGCTTCTAGTTTTATTTTACATGTTACTTTGAGTAAAACAACTTATTAATCTTTACAATATTATGATAAAAAAAATCAATGTTTAACATTCTTTTCTATGCATAAAACGCAACAATTATAGCTAAAATATTAAACAACGAATGTTGTAATCACTTATTTTTATTAAAATATACATTATTATAAAGTGGTTGGTGGCGTCCTAGTGCTGAACGTTGGGACAAACGAGGTCGACCAAGCATTATTCCACTAGCGGTCACTTACTGAAGAAATAACCATCCAAGTGTTGCTTAATCTCACAGATTAGTTTCAGTCTTCAATTGCGTCCGAGACGAGGGTTCTACCATAATGCAATAAAACTTAATATTTCCGCCACCACCATTTCTACCTGGCAACACAGCGAATATATCTTCCATTCTGTCACTTCCACTGGCAACACTCGTGTGACATTCCCAGTGTGGCAACATTAGCCCCGTTATAATTGCCACGGTCGTAAATAATACGAAATGCAACGTGCATTCTGAGTACATCCAGTAACCCCTTTTGTTTATTTTTGTTTCCAACGTAACAATATTTTCATACCATGTGTACAAAGTAACTAAAAGGAAGAAGATTGTTACCAAGCATAAATATTTATTTAGGTTATATAATCTAACTCTAGCACCAAATTCGTATAAACGATTTTTTTGAACTTTAAACGATTAAATTGAATTAGTAGTATTCGAAGCATATTTATGGCAAGTCACACACGGCCTGATCTGGAAGTCGGCATGGTCCTTACGTCCATACTACTAATTATCGTTACCAAAAATAAATTTAAATAATTATGTAGTTTAATTTATACCCAGGTGCATATGACTCACATTTGGAATAGCATTTTTCAAAAATAGGTTCAGCTTTTTTCAAATGTATTTATATCATTCACGTGTTACCTTCATACATATATTATCAGTAGTCTGCTTCCCAAAACACAGGTACTGCTCAACGTGCGATCAGATTGCGAGTGGATCTATTCTAATTTTTTTTTATATATTTCATTTATTTATAGGATGAATCCGTTATGATAGCGACGATACACTCATACCGTCTCATGTTAGAATCTACAGGGTGCGTTGAAATCGTAACTCAATGGCGATACGATACGATCTGAGCAGCAGCAGCAAATAAGCGTGGGGCGCGATCCGTCGCTGCGATAACGCTAAGCGCCCCGCGATAGTATTTCGCGTCGACGTCTTCCTTGCGTTAGTTAGCTTTATACTTACAGATTAATACAAGATATAAGAAATGTGCGGTAAAACTATTCAATATAATGTTAATTACCTACTTTTGAGGGGTAAACACCCAAAAACAAGAAGATAACTCTTCGGTGGTTGATACTAAGGTATACTAACTAGATTGACATCTAGTCTTCGTCAAGTTGCTGTATATCAGCGGCTATTTTTGACCAGACTGCACGCACGCACCTGCTTATATAACATAAAATATGCCAATTACCTATCACAAGAAAATTATTGCAATGTTTTTCATATACTTTGTCTTCATACGAAAGAGACCGCTTCCCCCTGTACCTTGGCACATGCGACAACTGAACTAGGTTGCCTAGGATTTACGTGCCACGTTATTTGACTATCGCGCTTGCTTACCTAACACGTACTCCTGTTTGCTAAACATAAGCAGTTTCAGCAAGTAAACAGCCTTTTTATAACAAAAACCTGTCAAGAGCAAGACAGGATAGACAGGCAGCAGATCAGGCAACGGCTTTATTCGGTAAGATGTAAAGGATCAAGTGTTATATCTATTTTTTATGTGAATAGAGTGGCATGCAGGAGTCTCGAGCGGCTGCTGCCGCCCGTAGACGTCTGCAACCGACCCTGAACCGGACTATTTGTCCTAGTCTATTTGACTATTTGGCCAGTCACAGAATTGTTGCCACTCTTAAGCACTGAGATGGTTGCCTCTAGTATACACGCGGACCGGCAACCACATCCTTCAATCCGAAACAGATTGTTATCATAACAAGTGCTTCACGGCAGAAATATATGTACCAGTTGTACTAAATAGTACAGTAATTGCATTCCAAAAGAATTGTTAAAAATGATGTATCAAAATAATTAAATTATTCTTGTACTAAGATACTAGTAACACCATCTCTTGAACGTTCAGTGTATGATTGTCTATGCATACCCTTTTTTTGCGACATTCACTTGTTTCATTATGAGAATAATGATAAAAATTCGATCAATTACGGAATTGGATTGTGCCAGTGGGTATATGAAGGTAGTAAACATCAATGTAATTTTATAGCAGAAATATTAACAATACTGATTCGACAAGAATTTTCTTTGAATGTCTGTTTAATATTTAATAACATTATATGTAACATCTATATGTATGTATATATGGTGTTTATTAGTATCACTGGCTATGTCTAGTTTAAGATCACATGTGTGTGATGTTCTAAGATATTTATTTATTATAATTTGTTTATTGATATAATAGACGCATTGTACTGGTATAGTCATTCATAATTAAATGACTCAATAGGTTATATTTTCATTGTATGAAAAACTTGCAATGTTTTTGCGTTAAAGTAAAGGATAAATGGCATAATGTATTTAAATACATAGCATTGATATTGATTTTTAATACTCGAATAGTTTTTACTTCACTGAGATACCCATAATACAATGTATTACGAGTTTACGAGCTATCCCCCCGATAAAGTGATCAGGGATCCCATCGTATAGGACTTCAATATCCATTCTCCCGATAGCCGGTACTGCCGGGAAATAACAATTGGAGCACAAAAACAACACTTACAAGGAAATGACTATCAAGCACAGTGTTTTATCGAAGACAAGTGAAACAACTTAATAGAGCCGGCGATCGTTCGACTCACCTCATTGCCTTATCTTTATCGATAATGGCGGAATCGAGCCAACACCATCGTCTAACTATATTACTTCACTACGTCTCGACCGTTCAACAGCACAATCGATAAATAGCTCTTTTACAACTACACTAAGTTCAAATTAACTTGCATGACCTTCTATCAACGATGCCGTTTGCGACACGGTCGTATCGAGAGCAAACATGATAGCAAATTGGAACCC
>DVPR01000066.1:0-18882 GCA_018239345.1 Oxynetra stangelandi
ACCTGGAATTATTCAAGTCAAGAGTGAATAGGCACTTTCTAGGCAAGCGTGCTGCATCCTAGGCTGCATCCTGCTTTTCATCAGGTGGGATAGCAGTCAAACGCGAGCCTATAGCTAAATAAAAAATAAATTTAAAAAAACTCTTTTTTACTCATGCAAGTGTTGCCATTACGCGGTACATCCAGCGAACTAACAACTAAGTTAACTGACTGACTGACAATTGCATTCTTACAGTTACTAACACGGATCCATATCTCTAATCTTCTTCCCACCTTCCTAATACTTCCTAGTAAGAAAATTTTCAGCCGTCATGTTTTAATACAAATCAACCGTTATTACAATGTATTTTTGTAATCAAACATTAATATAAATCACACCGAAATTACACCCGGCCCTAACTAAATAACACCCTAATACCAACTTTCAGTGTTGCCTGTATTATTGCTACCCAGGGCAATAAAAATTGTTTTATCGAGCCAATATCTGCGCGGTTTATTTGTCGCGGGCCCGCGTTCGAGTCCCGCTGCGGGACTGTTATTGCTGTAATTATGACTGATTTACAGCCTCACCCCATTTATTGGGTAGCCACTACATTGACATGGCAATAGTAATTCTACTGTAATCGCTTTTTGGTATGCCAAAAGTGTTTAGTTGCCATTTAGGTTAAGTTAAGTTAAGATTTGATTGCAATCTTGAGCCTCACTTCTCAATTGCTCAACTTGTATCGAATGTTTGAGGGCAATGAAACAAATGCAGCTCGCATCAAATCTGGAACTACTTTTTTCAGTTCGAGCCATAGACATTTTCGCTTTAATCAAATTGTAAATTTAAAAATACGTCTAACAATGCAACTTTTACATCATCAGTTACATTGCGTAACTGTACTTACACGTAGAGCTTATTTCACGCCATTTATTCAACAGTTAATAAGTACCATAGACAATTCACAATTTTCTTTAAAAGGCAAGAGTTGGAACAATAGACTGTTACGTCAAAGTATTCTCAAGTAAAAAGCTATAAATAAAAACAAAAGATAAAAGAAAAGGGCGCGCATACTTCCTGATTTATACACGTCCTTTATATCGCACGCGTGTATGCCCGTGAAAACTGAAAAATGGCCGAAGAGATAAAGAATGATAGCACCAGATATATTTGACTTGTGTTATATAAATAATGGTTTTGTATGACATACGGGTAGTGTCGCTATTTTGTTTTATACGTTTTGGTTAGCGATATGCGTACGCGTCATAGACGCCATAGACAAATGTTTGGGTTTTTTTTTCAATTCTCTTTCCCGCCATAACGTTTCAACTATATACGAGTACGTTTGATGTTTAATGGTAAATTGTTGTAATCTTGATAATGGGCAGTGAAAATGATAGACCCATCTTTAACGTTAAAGTGAAGGCGTTAGACTAACTCATGCTAATTTTCACGAAGACAAGACTGATAAATGTATTGGTACCAACACTCCTACAAGTCGGTTATCACTTAATAATCACTAGTATTACTAACTGCTGCTATAATTTTACTTACTTCAAGTAAAAAAAAACATGTTTGGGAAAGTTTGAAATATTTAATATTGTATCCAAATTTTAGAAGAAATTTATTGTATTTGAAAATGAATATCGATTTAGAATGAAAGTTATAACACGTTAATACTAAGTTTCTAGAATTAGCCGAAAGACAGTTAATACTATGCTCGCTTCAAGTATACACGTGGAAATGCCGAAGTCGTCGCCTATAGGGCGGCGCATTATCACCGGGGGGCAGTGGACCCCCTGAGACTGCCCGGGTAAAGAGGGAATTCCTCGAGGCCCGTAGCCTCTTTACTGACTTGCGGCACATCGCCGCGGCGTAGAGAACGCCTGCATAACGTAAAAAACCAAGCAGGCCACTCGCACGAACGATTACAAGCGACACCAAAGGCTGTTGTTCTTATGATTGTCGGGAAGCAGAGAACCTTCGCAAAGCCTTTCTCCTGTGCGAAACGCAAGGGCCATTCAAACGCGGTCCGTTGCATTGTTGGGATATTGTCACCATATCACACTTGTATGTTAGGACACTTCGAAAACAAGATCTGTATGGTTGTCACGCCGCCTCAATAATAGACAGAGTGTAAACTAAACATCCAGGCATTTTATTTTTTATATATGCTGTTCATTATGTACATTTTTGTTTAAATATTGAGATGTCTTGTATATTTTGAAGTAGAATTAACATCAATCCTTAATTGTGAACAATAGAAGCTTTTGAAACAATTAATGACCTGGAATATTTAATTTATATAAAATTTCAAGTCTCGTATATTTATGGAAACCTCCTAGAATGTTTGTCAGTGAACTTGGTGCTCCTACTGCAGCAATAATAATCGTTGCATAAACACAACACGAGCGCAGCGAAATGCAGTCTAACTGTAATGAAATCACGTTACAGACTAGTGGGGTGATATGGCGTTACCCAAACTGGACTTGGACCTGAATTTTGTAAAAGTTCTATATATATTTGTTACGTTACAAATTGTTTTGTTTAGAAATATGTTTAATAATAAATGTATGCAATGACTTTTGTGTAGTGAAAGGTATACTTTATAGATACGGTAACACGTCGAAGTATTTCATGGAGTTGCCACCTATTGGGTATAATTCTATCGTCGAAATTGCTGATTGTACCAATTGAATTGAGTGACCTAAATTTGAGATAGCAATAAATTTGACTTAAAATTTCTTTAAAAGGGTTCCAAGAAACCCCGAAGTAGGTAGATTTATTTACAGATACAACTAATGCATATACAGATATTACTACTGTAGCCTTCACTAGTACCTAAATGCATACCTACGAATGTATCTTAAAATCCTTATTCATGCTAAACTTGACCAAACTAGAAATGAGCTTTTGCGTATATGTTTCAAACACCCTTCATCTTAAGTCAAAAACTGAATACGCACGTTGTCAATAATACAGTGAAGAAAGGGACCAGTGCATCCGCTTTCTCATTCGCACACAGCGTGTTCAGTAATTTATTACTCGCGTATTTATAAGCAAAAAGTAGTTACACTTGAAACGGATCGAACAAAAACTGGCGCATCATTCATAATCACATGAAATTTTAACCGCGCAATGAATACAAACAAATAGGATATCTATATCAATAGTGTTAAGGTTAAAAATGGCTTGTCGATTTCGAACGGTTTGGGATTACACGCTTATGAATTATTCTGTATTGCTAACAGTCTAAAGGCTATTATTGTGTGGCAACGTAAGCGGTAATGATGTTTAGTTCAATTGTAACCGTGCATAGTAAGTTGAGAGGATGTTGTATGATAAACAAGGCTCAAATTGGTTATGAATTAAGCGTAAAGTAACGATCACGCACCATCTGTCAAGGTCATCGACATAATAGTGGAAAACCTTCCGCTTAAAATCCAATACGAGATTAGTTAAGTTACATATACTTACCGCTAAGCAGCAAACTTACATATTTTGTATTTAATGTGTTTAGTAGACAAGGAGCGTTCCAACCTAGTGCTTGGGATCTGATCTAAAGATCTGCCTCAAAATCAGATAAAAATTTATGCAATCTTGTATGGGAAGTTTTCGAAAGAGAATTTTCGATCATAATTCAAAAATGTTCGTTTGACGGTTTGCCTACTAAGTTCAGCGTCATAAAATGCAAAAAGAAAGCTAACCAATGGGGCTTGGCTATTTTCATGTAGGTTACGTTTGTTTTCCATGGGGATACACAGAGACTAAGCATTTCTACCCGCTGCGATCCTGGGACACACTTTTCTCTGTATAAATTGTATTTAGTTAGAGCTGTTTTAGATGTTATTCATCGGAAATTCTTTCGTTTTCGGTTTCCTGATTAAGATGTTTTGCGGTAGCCAAAATCAAGTACATGTTATACATTTTAGATTAAAATTCTACCTATTTTGGCTAATATAATTCGCTTGGCGGGTTAGTTTCGTTATCTAGCGAAGAATTGTTTGTTACCATCCTTTTGGATACCAAAGCCACTCATATTAAATGCCAAACGGACTTCACAGTTTTTATATTTTTTGTAGTTTAAGAAAAAAAAAAATGTTTCCGTATTCGCTTTTAATAATTGGATGGATCTTAATTCGCACAGTTATGGCGTATGGTATCTTAAGAAAATTAGCATTTCGACTAGGATTAGTGGTTTATAATAATATTCAGTTTTATTGTAAAACGGCAAATATAATACCTACTTAGTTACCTATTTAGTTGAAACATCTATGGAACTTTGTAGTTTTATCAAATTTCGACGTGTTGGTGTTAATAGAGCGTGACGATATCCATAGAGATTTGGATCTTAATCCTAATGCAGTAAGGTTGAAAACGTGTAACACTGACGAAGGTGGCATGTGACTGAATGATTCCTTCCATTCGCGACATATGGCCGGATGTGGTTTTTGTAGGGTTTTAATAAGATTTTGAAATTAACGAACGACCTGTTAATTTTGAAGTCGCAAAAATTTATTAAATTCACATTTCGTTCCATATTATAGCTTTAGTTAGTTTCAAAATTGGACTAAGGTGTTCACTTTTGTCTCTTTGTATTTCTGATTAATTTTAGCGTTACAAAAATGCGTTAAAAATCAAATTTAAAGTTACACAAATTACTCATTACAAATTCAATGTCCTGTAGTACACCGGCCGAAGCAGTTGCCTGCCCATCCTTGGCTGCGAGCCAAAGTTTTAAAAGTCGGACAACAATCCAATTTTCCCAAATTCAAGTGTCATTAACTTTTGTCATTCGTCCAAAATAAGTAATACATACATATGTTAAGTAGCACCACAAAATTTTGGCCATTCTTCCAAGGCGCGTTTCTGTAAAACCGACTTAAGAAAGAAGAGGTTCTCACACGAATTGTTTTTTTTAACGTTCGTTAGCTCAGACCTCGGTGATTTAGATATAGATTTGCAAAAAAAGATATTTTTTCTATCTCACCATCGCGATTATCCCTTATAAAGTGAAATATGAGTATATACAAGAAAAATATATTATAATTTCATCAAATATTGTTGTGCAGACTATACTATTATCTATATAAAAATAAAGTATTAACCTCATATTTATTATCATACTTTTTACTACCTTTTATTGTAGCATTCATGACACAGCTAGCTAATTATACCCGAATGGTAATTGTAATTGCGCTGTTTGAATAATGTATTGACAATAATAACATCACCTTGCCCTTCGTTTGTTTACTATTTTATCAGTACGAGTATACATAGGCTTTGACTCCACACAGTCATCTTTGCACGAAGCGGTTTTCTAGTAAACTGTTAGAAGAATATCCAAAGAAAATCACTCAGACGACATCCTCCTATGTTGCTTGTGCACAAAAAAAACTCTGTACAATCAAATATATAGTCAGAAAGTTTTGTGCGCGCGAAAAGTTCTGTGGTAAAATTATTTGAGTTTTACAAACGAAAAATGCTATGATTATTTTGCATGACAGCGCTCTACCAAATTTGTTTGTTTATTCCACGCGGGTATGTGCTTGTCAAACATGACTAACGTTAGCGTTAGAAGTACCGTCTTAGTGTGTGCACGGCATTAAACTCATTTGCTGTCATAATATTATTTTAAGAACTTTAAACTGCTTAACTTAAGATACAAAACTGTACTCAATTGAATCATTTCCGAACCTATTTATACACTGGTGTGTGTATATATTTCTTTATCCAACCGGCGATGGCTATACTTCGAGTGAAAGGGATAGCTATATCGCGTAGTTACTTACACAGACGACAGGTGTCCTGAGTTAATACAACCACTGCTATGCAGGATTCAATAACAATAGGGTTGTGAACAATTGTTTGCTAACATTTTCTTTTGATTGCGCGAAGAAAGACTTGTTAAGTTTAAATTCTTAAGGAATCATATGTATTTTTTTTACAAAATTCAATTATAAAAATAAAATCTAATTATTCTAACGATAAGTGACGATAAGATATTATGTTTTTTTCTTATCACTACAAATGGGCTTCGAGTTTTAAATACGCGATGTGGTATACTTATAGCTAACTATTGTTAACTTAAATACCTAATAAATACTTAAATATGCCTAAAATAACAATTTATATCACAATACCAAGAATATTCAATTTTTAAGATTTAATCGTTTCCTGGTGGAAATGATTGATAAGATATTGATAGGGACGATTCCCTAACATTATTTTAAACCTTTATATCGTGGACAATAGGACTCGGCTCTCTTTTCACAATGAGACAGGGTGAAAGCTATAGTCTATCAGCATAAGCTATATTCCTAATAATATCATATCATATATACATAATTTGATAACCACAACAAATGCTGGTGCTTATTGCAAAAATATTTGTCTTGAGTCGATGTCGAACCTAAGACACCTGCTCAACAATCCGGTTCACTAACCACTTGACCACAGGCAAATGATTATATAAACGTTTAAATAGTTCTAGAAAATGATTGCGATATAAAGATAAATCACAATATATAAAAGTCAGGTATTATTTACGCTCTCCATAAGTACCAGCGGTGAATTTCTTCCAATACATGAAATCGGTAACCCGAATAGAGTGAGATTAACGCTATTTACACAGTCGATAACCCACAAATACGTGGCGTGAGTAAACACACGCACATCTGTGTGGTACGTTTAATGTTTAATTAGTATATAAATGTGAGTTATTTACGTTTCCGTGTATGCAGAGTTGAATGGGTCGGCTTGAATGAGGAAAATGTAGCGTTGTATACTCTGCGTGCATTTTTTTTTGGGTTCTACTTTTTTGTTTTGTGTTGCATTTTGTTTTTTTTTTCTTGTTTGTAAGCGAATTTAAAAATAGATAGCCTTCACAGTAAATGGTTGTAAGTTAGCAATGAAATTAAATTTCGATTGTCACACCTTTAAGGCGTCAATTCATTGTTAAGATATACATGCATATGTATGCATTGTCAGGCGTAGTTCCTGTAGCTAATAATAATTATCAATCGGCAACTATACGTATATCTTACTTGGACATAAGCAATCCCCTATTTGTCAACAAGACTGTCTACTGCACTCACGCGGCCGAACTGCTACCCAAATATAAGAAAATAATATGGTTAATTAGTTTAAAAGACATTATAATTTTTTTTTTAAACAAATTTTTTTTAGCTTATTTTACATTTCTTAGCAACACTCAAGTAGTAATTTTATGCGAACAAGTTCGAAGAACGCACGAAAGGTATATTTTTCAATCAAAATCGTTCATAAATATATCGAAGAAGTTGTTACAGAACTAGGGCATTTCAAGTTTGACTACAAAAAAATCAGTATTGAAAGTGCCAAATTATTAGCTCACGATAAGCGTAACGGGTCGGCACTAACTTCTTTAAGCACAATTAAATAGGTCGTTTGGCAATAGTAGCATAATTATGTCAAATCAAATATGCAGTAATTTCAATATAACTCATATCTATAGATTACATAGACTTATTATTTTTATTATTAATCGAAGTGTCCAAAAAAAGGGGGAACATTAGACGGTAACCTTATCTAAATTCTTACAATGAAAAAAAGTGTACAACGTTTCCCACGTGCCAACCCTAGCCAAGGCAGATGCGAGTAACATTCTGTAAGAGTACATTCACTGTCTTTGTTATCTCAGTGGGTGCAAATCAACTGTATCATTGTATTGGGTAGAACGACTATGAGCAGATGCTCCGAGCAGCTGACGAGAAATCCGATATCGTGAAGTCCGGTGCGTTTTTTTTTGCAAACATCACATATCTTGTCCTTAGTCACCTTAGAGACTCAATTGTGTTAAAAGCTATCTCTTTTGCGGACCGTGGTTTTTATTTCAATGGGATGCTTTATTTATTTTTTGTTCTGCCAACTAAACATTAGTAGTGCAGTTCTATACACTCATTGTCACAAGTAATGTCAGTATATAAAATCAAAGAAAGAAAAAAATAGCAATTTCTTTTGTTTTCTTTCTATGTAAAATCAATTTTTAGCTGTCCGTTTCGGTATATAAATATCATTGAACTTTCAATAGTATAGGCAACACTGTCTTGGCATGGCTTGCCTGCAATTTATTTCATTACGAATAATATTATTTATGAATCACCTAATGCATAAATTTGGCGGTAACAGTATGGCAGTTGTTAGAATCGGGTTGATAATTAATTATTTTGTCCTAAATAAATCGATTTCGTTAATGCGGATTAGTTGCGTTGCACCCTTGTGCGATATGGTTGTATACAGGAGGTTCCAAAATAGTTAAGACATCAAATTATATGAGTATTACAAAGGAAAATAAAAAATAGACATAGTTATCAATGTAAGGCATTAACCCGTATCATTCTCAAGACAGCCTTGTCCAACGGTAGAACAATAAAGAGTTTTGAAGACATTAAGTATAAAAATACTATAGTCATCTTCATGTCTAATAGCCACCGACTCAAACTATGCTGCTTCTTTGATACGAACACATCGAGGCTATGTCTATTTTAACGTTTCATGTAAAAGCATAATATATTAATAGTAACTCGCAACGTACATTAGAAAATAAACGACAAAATACATACCCGACACGAAATATTACATGCTCGGTAATTTAATGAACCAGCTAAGTACACATTAGTATTTCCTGAAACGTTGCGTGCGTGTTAAACGCGAATTTCCCAGTGTTATAACATTTCCCGAGTAGATCACGAAGATATGCAAATTGCACGTGAAGTGAACTCGGGCGGGTAATTAGCTAATGAAAGGACACTAAAAAGCTCGCTACAGCTTTTTTATGGTAATGTTGCAAACGAGACGCCGCTCCTCTTATATTAAACGACCCCGGAACTAAACAATCCGTAGCTGAGCGACATCTAGCGGCATTCTGCTCTATGGTGGTGCAAGATTACAACCGATGTGCGAAGTTAAGCGACGGAGCTTGCGGTTCACCGGCATACGCGTGGCGTCGTGTGGCGAAACGTTTATAGCACTCCCAAGTATTCAGAGCAGTTAAACTGTTGGCAACAGCGAGCATCGTTAAATTGCAGTTAAATCTAGTTGTAAACTTTCGCACAAATTAAAAGTGAAGTTGAAACAGCGTGGTTTGGAACACTTTTACCTGTACACGCGCGTCGACCCATTTACCGGCATTTTGAGCGGCCACTGTAACATCCTGCCGGGCTGTGTTTCGATCACGGGCCAGGTAAACGGTGAAGTCGTAATGAATGTTTCCACGGCAGCTCCAAAATGGGAAAGTTTAGCGTAAAGTTTGGTTTGTTTGGGTGTGTCTGTGTGTGTGTTTTATGTGTATTTAAGAAAAAAAATTTTTATTATTTTTCTTACAAAATAAACATTTGATTGATCTGCAACGCTAACTGAGCAAGTTCTTATTAAGCATAGTATATACAACGTGTTTCTTATATGTATAATTGAATATTTTTTATTTTTCTCTCAAAATACATCAACCTGTAGATCCACACCGATAGCTGAGCAAATCCACGGGCCTGCATGTGCGTCCATATGGCACCCAAGGGTGCTTTTATGGGGATCGGTCTTATTGCTATGTTTTTACGTGGATTAAGACCACTGTAAAAGGTTCGCCATTATGGTTTGACCATATTTGGGTATGGTGTGAGTATAATAATATTTGCTTCTTTCGTATTTTGATACTTTCTAACATTATAGATTTTATTCACAAAATACCCAACATTTAGAAAGAGAAGTAATTTTGGTTCCATTTGAATTCTCGCGTTATTGTAATAATTGTTCTTACTTAATTAAAAATAAAAGTCATTACTAAATTTTATAACACGTTTAAAAATTTGACGTTAAATATTGGGCAGTATTTTGTAACTAGTGGGAATAACCCACACCTGAACAGGCATTGACAACCCTAATATATACTGTGTCATGCGTTACGTACAGGGCGCTGTACGCACTATGCGTACATTTAAATAATATTGGTATAATTTTATCATACAAAAATATTAATCAATAAATCATCCAAAGGAATACTGAATAATATTTCTTCTTATCTTTATTGTATTTAAGTTTCCTTATCAATATACCTTCCATTTCTATTATCCCATCGCTCTCCAATTACGCAAAAATGAATAAAATCGCGCAATTTATATTTTCCAATGGTTCCTTGCGGATATAATTTAAAGTGATTTATTGTTGGCCGCGCCCGATCGCACACAGTGTGTATACACAAAGGTCTATAACAAATGTGCAATTTGAAGGATTGATTTGGTTAACTTTTTTCATTTCGCCGCAGGAACCCGCCCGTGGGTCAACATTGATAAACATAGGGCTGTCGCAACGAAATTAGTAATTATTGATTCTCCTTACAATCATTCTAATAGAACTTAGTCTTAATAAGTCAATTTTAACAGTTCATAATGGAGAAAATCTTCAATTCGTTCTATTGCTGCAAAGGTTTACTTGCATTCATTATTTTGTCTGTGTATTATGTTGTGAATGATTTTCTTACGTCATACTCATATGCATGAAAATGCTATCATGACATTTGGCCTACGAGAAATGGTTGTCATAAAGAAATCCAAAATTGTACAAAGTACGAAACTCGGTCTCATCTGTTCTTCTAGAATTGAAATATTAACTGTTTGTAGCTTTTATAAATAATATAAGGATCTAGTTCTTATACAAATCTGATATTATTCAAAGAGGCATAACAAAAAAAATATTTTTAAGGTCAAATAAACACCGTAATTGTTTAGACAAGTGTCAGCCCTGAATGAAATAAAAATGTAACATTCGCTTTGTTTACTCAGGACCATATTAATTTTCTTTCAATTCGAAAATTCAATAAAACGGTAAGTATATGTTTTTGCTTCCTTACTGCTATTTCCTTTGGTTGGCAATTACTCGTACGAAACGATTCCTTTTGAAATTTAATTTCATTGTTCGTTTTGTAATTAATTTTTATATCATTTATTATTTTGCTTTGAATAAGAATCGGATAAACTGATTGTATTCAAAATAAATCGAAGATGAATAAAAGATTGAATAGCTTTTTAGCTGGTTAATTCTTTTTGACGTTCAATGATTGACCAAAATAGGGCCACGAAGAAGAATATTATAAAAATATGCCTATAAATCTATTCATAAAACAAGTAATAATAGTACCTCGGACTATAACCAAGTATGCGATATAATGTAATGTCTATCACTATATCGATAATAAAATTTCAATTTCAAACTATGATACTGATTATAAAACTTCAATTTGCGAAGGGACGATAAAAAATAGACCTCAAAACGATCGATAGGATGAAGACGTCATTTTCAAATCTGCCGTATTATTCCGCCCTAAATAACACATTTACACTGATTAAGGGTTCTATTGGCACTGGGGCAAAGATATCGTGGCAGCTGTGGTCACGCGGCAACGGGATGGAACGATTTTCGATGTAGTGTAGATTTCATGACTTAATATAATAATGTTCCAAATTAGGCCGAGCCTGTTCTGTGGCACCCAAAGGCTGATAACTTTGTTTTCATATAGCGGGACATAGTTGACTGCATTTTATAATATACCATATTAGACTTTGTTGTGCAGTATACGTTTTTATATAATGACGACTTTATATGAATCCAACGTACACATTTTATTATGAACATATTTAGCACCAAATGTTCGAGAGTTGTTAAAACTTAAGCGCTATTTCGAGCGGGCGTTGTCTGAAACTGCTGAGCGGTAAGTGTCCAAAGTTCACCTGCCGTCTTCATCCGTCTGCAAGTTTGTTTATAAGCTCGACGCGAGCGAACGCTTAACGTCAGCTTGGGTTGCGTTAAATGTTAAGTTTAAGCTGCCACTGCCTTATTATGTTAAGTTAAATTATACGAAGCACGAGCTTAATTCTGGGTACGTTATTAAACATGTCTCTCATGCTGAACACGCGTCAAATTGGAAAATTTCAATAACGAGACGGTACAATATGATTTTATTAGAGTAAGCGGGAGATAAGGTTTTATAATATGAATATAGTTCGTTGTAGGTACAAATAGTTTAATCATAGGTTTAGTGGCTAAGAATTGAAGTTTCTACTTCATGAGTGCAGAGTTAGAATTCTGACCATGTTTTTTTGATAAGTATGAAATTATGCGTTTTAAATATACTGCTTATAAACATCATGGAGTATAACAGTAATAGAACTTTAACTCCTGTTGACCAGTGAACTAATACGCCATAATTTGAAGCCTAGTTTAGACTGATCGAACGATACGTGAGCTAACGAAAGTCTTTAAAAGTATGTCGTAAATATAACCACCATTTTCATCATCATCATCATCAACAAAAAGGACAAGAACAAAATGTTGGCACGTAAAGTTTTTCCCCAGCCGGATTTTTTCGTTCTCATATATCCAACCTTAACAGGGTATACTGAGCTCTTATCATGGTTAAATAATATCTTTTGTGTAAATAATGTTAATGTTAAACTATGTTAGTTTCAAGTTGTGAAAACATGATGTTTTTATTTAAATTTTAACAATAATTTTAATATTTGTATGCCCGCAATATGTTCAATCTGGCTAAACATATTTTTTGTAACACTTTTATCTTACCATATTTTGAAAAGCAATAAAAAATTAACGCTTAAAAATGTAATACAAATTTCAATATTTCACACCAGAACATGAAATCTATTCGTTGATAGAATACTTCGGGTAGCTTATAGGAAATATCACAGTATGATAATTTATGAGATAAAATGCAAATGCGCCAAGGTTGAACGGATAGGGAAATACCCAGTAACATTTACCTGCGCGCTGACCGCTTCTGGGTATTCGATTGTAATAGTATTCCTGATCAACGGTTATTTCTTAGAATAACTGTTCCAAGTGTTCCAACAGGTACTGTATTATTGTTAAGAATAATATGCCTCCCGTAGAACGAAATGTCCTGGCTGATTAATCCACGTTCGCTGAATCTTACATATCGGGTCTAGAAACGCTAAATTTGGACTCTCTTCTTAGAAATACCACCCACAAGGGGAAGAATGTTTGAACATTCGTTAGCTTTGCAAGCTAAAGATGTAAAAATTACTTCATCGGCTTTTGGCCAGAAATAAAAGTTTACTATATCGCTCTTTTATGGAAATTGATCCAATACGGAGCAAAGAAATTGTAAGAAATGAAATAAAATTACTTCGAAAATGTATATACATTAGTACCTGTGTTTTCAAAAAATACATTCCAAGCCATTGTAACCTTGGAACTTAGCTTGTTGTACATAAATACTCTAAATTCCTAATAATTATTTATGTAAATTTATGTCTGCAAATATGTTGATTTTGTGAGCACGGAATCATGGACATCTGCTATCGAAGGGTCCATGGGTATGTTAATGTTAATTAAACTATAGTTAAACGAAACCAATAATCCGTTGTACCGCTGTCCAATGCTGTGCACGGGGATCTCTGAAACCGGAGATCCATCGCATTATGCCGAAGCTAATGGTTAAATCCTCAAATAAAGGACGGCTGCACACTTGTATATTATAAGTTAAGCTCGTCCTGGAGATCTTTTACGAGGTTTATAACTTATTTAACGAGCTCTTATTCAACAAGAACCGGACCAAACTGGTTAAGAAGTATAGAAGCATAGAAGCATGACAGTCAAATGACCAGTGCCACGTGAACATCGGAAGCGAGACCGTGAAGGATTATAGCAATAATTACTTAATAGTTTTAATTGGTATCTGAACGATGCTAGCGAATGAAAATTGAACGGTGTATTGAATAATTAGACGGAATAGCGGCGTCTCCTGACGCAAGCGTTACTAATAATACCTACGTACCAGTTTGTACTATAGAGTGCATTGTGTTATTATATTGCTTAAGTTAACTCTGTCGTTTGGAAATATTAAACCTGTCACTGTAACAATATGTGTGTTATTGACGCTTCTTAGTAAATAAAAAGCGGATGGGTGAACAGAATTTTGATATTAAATTGAAATTTCTTATCTCTTGTTCCAGGTTCACAGTGGCGAGGTTCGTACGGTGATGCGAAGTGATCTGAAGATATTGCTCGCTTCTAATTACGGCATATGGAACGTAGTTAACAAATGTAGTAAATATAAACTTTGTTTACGCTAGAGTTTTGTTATATGTCAACACAGTGAGAGTAAAAAAAGTTAAAGGTGTTCCTTAAACTTGGAAGATAAACAAATTAAACTTGGCTGAAAGTGTCGTGGTAGGCGGATAAGTGTTAATAGGTCGTGACGTGGCTCGTTGTGTTTGCTGTGTGCAGTGTAATGAGTGGTAGATTGTAAAAATGCCGCATGAGCGGCGCTGTGGTGCCGGCGTGTGAATAAAAGAACAAGATGGCGGAGTCCAGCCCCGCCACCTCTATTATAGAGGGCACTGTGAAGTTTCGCGATGGCAAAAAGGTAATATTTTTTATACACATATGTTAGCAATTTATTTAAAGACCACATTTTAAAAGCACTATCTAGCATGATCTATAAAATACGGTATTTATTGTTGGTGCGATTTACACTGGACGTTGGGTCTGGCTGGGGGCTTGGAATCCGTATCACGAATATCATACCTTTGGAGCTGAAAGAAATTCAGAAGACAATTTTTAAAGATTTAGTGTAAAGAATCGGATCCCCGGGACTATCATATAATGACTCATTGAAATAGCATTCAATTGTACCCCTATATTTACGACGGCAATAACTAGACAAAAACGCGTTTTAAAAGTATTCGTTGTTCCAATATTGAAAAATAAATTCACTTCACATTCTTTCTTGAATGTTTGTTTGGCTATTTATAATAAGGAAGACAGTCATATTGACCCTTTTTGTCACACAAAATCTTAAATTAAAAATAAGTTTTGCAATCCTTGTCTGACAATTTAAATGTCAAGTTATTTCAATCAATACTGTTTCTTTTTTATTTCACGTTCTGTTTTATGTTTGTTTTGACCTTTTTTTATACTCTCTTACACCATAAATGTACTTTGTTTAATGTATACTTGGTACTATAATCAATATAACTTGTCTTCACTTTTTGTTTTATACAATTTGCTGACACGCAAAGTTTTCAATTTATATGAAATTATTATTTCCGAATTCAAATAGTTAACTATTCTGATTCGTAACAAATCTAGTCTTTTACGTAATTAATAAGTTACTACATAACCTGTGGTCATTATTATAATAGAAATTGGAATTAGTTTTGTGTGTACGGATGGTTTAAACTTTTGGCAAAAAGTGAATAATCTAAGATACCTGAATACAGTAGGTAAAAAGTTGCATCAAAACGCCGACCGTCTTTATACCATTTCCCCAATGATGTCTGCGACGTAGACGCGTCTCGCGGCTCAGTGCAGGACGCTATGTTGTATCTGTAACATTCCATGCTTGTCTGTCCCTGTCGGAGTATTGGCTGTTGGAGCAAAGCCAGCAGACCGTATTAAGTAAAATACCCTCAGCCTAAATATGTGTTGCTGCTAGCTATATAAGTTTGCTTCTTAATACAAATCGATATTTTTTTACCATATTAATTACCTAGTGCTAGTGATGATAATAAAATTAGTACGCGCAATGGGTTTTGCCGCTAAATTATATAATTTTATGCATTAAAATGCAAATGTCAAGAAGTATAATACTGTGTTTGTTTTATTTGCAAAATAAGATTTTTTTTTTTTTGGGTAGATTATCTTGCAAAGCAAGTATTATTTAGTCATATACGAGGGTTTACATAAGAGTGGACTGGTAGAGAACACCATGGGTTTCAGTTGTTTTTTTTAACCCGCAGTTTGATGCAAGTGTATTTAAATAAATAAATATATTGCGGTAAAGATCTCAAACATTGTTAAAATTCTTCCATAAACATGCAAATAAATTGCGCATCATACAAATATGCGGATTCGTAAATTAATCAAATGAGATGAACTTGTCAGTGCAACCATACATTTGCAATATTTCAATTAAATTCAAACCTTATGTTGTACGCGTTATAGTATATTTTTCCGTCGTCCTGTGTACAGAGCAACTTGTATTCTTTGCATGTCACGGTACAATTAAAAAACGACTCTAAACAACGGTGTTAATGTACTATTTTGCATGTCTTACATATGTATCTTCAATAATGAAAAACGGTTCCGTGAAATAAATGAGACCTTATGCTGGCGGAATAAACTTGTTATTCGAGTACGATATGCATGCTTGTCTATCAAAGTCGATATCGTATCAATAACAAAAATATGTCAGTGGATAGATAAGCAACGATAAGTGAAGATAAGCGTCGCCGTCCGTGTACAAACGGGTTCTTCTAATACCTTACATTAACGCTACCAATATTGCATAAGAGGTCAGTTGATCATATACTATGGTTGTACTGTTGACCTGTGGAAAGTTATATTATGGCTATGGTTTTATTGCTCTTTACAACTCCACTCGATTGGTTTTACAAGCCGAGCTCGGTCAGATCTATAAGTTGAGTAGAGTTGCAAGATGCATACTAAGTCTCTTAATGAGAAGGAGGGGGTGTAATCCGTGAGGCAAAGGAGTCTTCTGTGAGTATCGACTGAGTTGGTACTGTCTGTCAGGAGCGTAGCGTTCCGTTCACTGGAGAAAATGTTGCGCTATGTTGCACTTATATGGCTACCTGTGCGCAGATTTTAAGCAATTAACGATTAGGAAAAAGCATAAAGAATTCTAAGACAAAAGTTATTCCTTAGTTTATCTGTTTGTTGGGTACAGATGTAATAATAATAATAAATTTTAATTCAAACATTTAATTTTTTACTTAGCTAAGTTAATCATAAAAAAATCCTTTGTAACACTTTTATTTTAAATAAATTATTATTTTAAATTTTACCCAATGCGGTCTATTCCCATTAGTTTCTTCTGTTATGGGAAATATTTGCGCGTGGTATTCGCACTTCGACAGTCCGTATCTATTGTTCGCGGAAGGTCCTCTACGGATATAGTGAGTCATATCGGACACGATCAAAGTCCCGCAGTGACTCAGTAGCGCTGGTGTCGCTTGCTTATCGAAATACTTCTGTGCTGTACTTTACAAGTAGCTCTGTTACTCGGAATACCACAGTATCATGATACCGGTAGGGCGAAGGGATACTTTATCTTACTCACTTCCAGGAATAGTTCACTTACTAGGAATAGTTCAGTTTACTTACCAGGAATGGTTTACTTAGCTTAGAGTGTATATTATTAGAATTTTTTATAGATAACTTTCAGTATGCGACAGTGGAAGGTATAGTATTGATTGGCATCTTGGTCCGGTGGCTAGGGGCCCTGACTGTTGAACTAAAGGTCGTTGGTTCGATTCCCTGCAAGAATAGAAGTCAATGCGATGAGCACGAGTACTTGTTCTGTCCCTAGCTATAAAGGATTTTATTTAGAAATATATTAGGTACATCTATGTATTTATCAACTGCCTGGTTGTCTAAGTGAAGGCTTTGCTTAATGTGTGATTATGACTTTATAAAAGCATTCAGTAATTGAACTTTTATTTTCATCAATGTACCATTAGTTGTCGTAAAATAATAAAAAAATCAATAAATATTATTAAAGATTTCATAAGTTTTTTTCACCTTTTTTTTTCAATTTGGCAAGTATACTTGACGAGCTTTAATGTCACTGAAAAAACAATTCTTTTTTGTTTAAACGAATTTAAAAAACGTTTATTGAATAAGACAATTCCATGAGATTAATACTTATGTATATTTTAAGGCCAATATTCCGAATCTGTCGAACCGTTGAAGAGAAATTATTAAAATAGTAGAGATGACAATTATCTCAATTAATTCGTATGAGAATGAAACTGAATAAAAAACATCACACAATAACCTGAAACAGTGAATAGCGATAACAGTTCTACAAATAGTTCTCATTGGAAAAATACAATCAGCCCTTTAAGAATATTTTGAATTATTTGAGAAAATCTAGTCAGCAATCAATGAAATATACAAGAGATGTCATCGATATAAAAATATACAATCGTATGAAGTCGATCATCAAAGTATTATAGCGTATAGAAATGTCAGTTCGACATAACCGAGATTTACAGTATATTCTTCGTTTCACGGCCATCTGATCTCAAAGTAGGGCAAAATTTGCGTTACAGAAACCAGATAGCTGACAGGCTACATACATACATTTCTAAAAACACAGTTATACTGATATTTTTTTTACTTAGACGCACAACCCACGCTCACTGCCTCGCCACAGGTTCATTATTGATTAATGAGCTGCTTGTAATTTAAACACAATATAACAATAAATGCCATAAAATCAGACAGGGTGAGTCGAGAAATGTTTTTGCAGTATCCTTTTAATTAGTATAGCAACCATTAATTAATGAAATAGTCGACTGAAGTTCAATAAACGGCCCGTTTCTGCTACAGAATGGACGCGTCATCGCGTTAATTAAAAGTTGCGAATCCTACGGGACCCTGCGTCGGGAATCACGTCGGACGAATGTAATAGGATTTTCTTAATTTACCAACAGATGCAAAGGATTCTATGATTATTCAAGTTACAAGCTTTTAACACCTTTCATCCTCACAGGGTTTCGTAACGATATAATTGTAGAAGATAGAATATCTCTTTACTTAAACGTCTCTTAAAGAACATATCATTGCATATTGATTCGGTAAAGTTGGTGACAACATTCTTTATATAATACCCCCGAAGCTAATAAGTAATAAGACCAGATTTCCTTTTGTAAAAATGTCCAATTTACAAAACATTCAACCTGTCTGTTTTATTACACATATTTTATTGCATTTCGACTGTTAGGCTGTCTTAACAGCAGGGAGAGCCTCGTGATTTATTCACCCATCCATTCCGGTGGTCGTCGGTTCTAAACCTGGTAGGCACAA
>DVPR01000067.1:0-18870 GCA_018239345.1 Oxynetra stangelandi
TTTAAGAAATGATTTTCCCAAATGTTAATTTTAATTTAAAAATAAATTGGTTTTAATATTACTTTTGTTTTTTTTTTATGACTTTTTCAAATTCGCAAAACTCCGAGGCCCACCCGTTATATGCGCTAACTACAATTTAAATATTTAACGCTTAGCCATGAACCCTAAATTAAAATTTTAATCGCATTTAAAATTGTAACATTGTAAAATTTCGTAAACAACAAAGCTTTTTTCAGTAATAACCAAGTAAATACACAGCGTTACACGATGTTTATCCACAAAGAGGATAGCGAGGCAAAAAATAAAAGTCCGACCGAGATGAGCTCGTTACTGTGGATTTGTTAGGGAATGTAAATAGTCCACCCAGTGTTTGCCGGCCCCTTAACTATGTTTGGCCGGATCGGGGGCCACTAAGAACGATGTACGCTTAAGCGCATTCTACACAATCAACAAATAAATATTATGAATTAAAAATGTCAATATGCACGTTTAAGCGCATTGTAGACGGTGCAAAACAACGAATTTAACAGCAGCAGATGCTCTAAGCTCATTAAATGTATGGTCGCTGGGAACAGTGTCATGTGCGCTTCAATGTTTTGGAGAAGATAAGTCAGTCTGGGTTTTAAACGTTAGGTAATTAACTCAATAGGGAAGACTAGTCAGTGGTATTCAGAACATTCTGAATTTCAAGTTGCTATTCAACTCATTGTCGCAGTCGTATATTAAGTATTTCTGATTTTCTCAAAGTCGTACACGTTCAAGAAAATATATACACAAATAAATAAAATTTTGTATTACTTACATTGAATTCTTAAGAACGCCGTCTTACTGACCACAGTACACGCGATGCTTTGTTTGTATCAAAGATTTAACGCAGTTTCAAGCTCGTCCAAAAGTGCCAATAAGAAGCGAAAAATGCTGGAATCTCCTCTCCAGTTTGATTGTTTGTCTCTGTTTCTCACTAGTGTCCCGATTTGATTCAATTCTGAGACCTGAGAGCTTTAGAGAGCTCTTGTGGGTGTATAAACTAGTTTTCTTTATTCGAAGGACACTAGACGACCATTCGATTCTGTCCGTGAGATGTTTGTTATACGGAATCCTAATTTATTTTCATTGTGAATAGACTTGACACTGTCCCTTCATTCATCGACGATAAATCGTACCCAAAGTTCCTAGATCTATATACCTTAAATAAATATGCTATTGTTCATAGAAATTTAACGCTACTAAAGGGTGTAAATACTAAAAAGTTCTACCCAAAGAGCTTTTATTTATCCTCAAGTTTAATATATAATAATATTCCTTTTACGCTTCGCACCACAGTCTAATGTTAGTGTTAAAACTAGTATTATTACATTAGTCCTAGATTAGTCTCGTAGGGAGGTCAGAAACATAAGTACATGAACTAATTATACTTTACCACATACATTTCGTCCTGAGCAAAAGCGTCATCAGGGTAAGTAGACCCAAGTACCACAATGACTCGTAGGAAACTTTTGAAATGATACCTTTAAACACTTACCATGTTTTACAAAAATGAATTCCCGTAAAGTAATATATACCGCTAAAGCCTAAATATACTAAGTACCAAACACGAAACGAATATCTGAACTGTTTAGTATTTTGACTGACCCGTAGGTGCAGTGGTTAGATAATATGCCTGCTGTGCTGGGAGTTCTAGATTTTATTCCCATCCAGGACAAATATTTGTGTGACGAATACAAGTATTCATTCTGTGTGTAAATGTAAAAAAACTATCTATACATATTTATCCGTATGTAGTTTATCAGCCGTCTGGTCGCCATAAAACAGGCTATGGCTGATTTAGAGACAGGCGACTCTGTGTTCAGATGTCGCAAGTTATGATGTTGTTCAGATGTTTATTTTATAATTATTTTATTAATTACTTGACCTGCTCGGGAATGCGGTGTTCGGATTCCTCTGTATACACTCGTGACTGTTGTTGTTGACTCGAATTGTTTTTCCGTTTGACAAAACTATTGTATTGACCTTCGTTGAATAATTCTATTATTATATATTACTTGCCTACGCTCCGCTCGTAAACCATTGAAAATCAGAGACTTTCACACTACAAAGTGTAAATCGTATATATTGACACCGATAGTAAATCATCGCCACACGGGAATGTGTTAAAATCGTTTCATTAATTCTTACGTCGATAGCAAAGATACAAAAGGAAAAAGACAAAAAAATATATTTTGAAGGCTATTATTAAGGCTGTACCAGATTGATTACAGATAGCAATGACTATTTTACGAAAATATTTCATGCGCATATTTAAAATATTAAATATATTCAAATTGAACGCAATATATTAAAAATGAAATGTCATGTTAAGATTGGCATTCAAAGAACGATTCAAAAGAGCTCAGCTTTATAGCCATCGCGTCTTATACATGCTTATCGTGCTTTTATATATTTTTGTAAACAAGAAAGAAGTCAAACCGTTTGTAAGCGAACATACATGAAACGAGTTCCGTTCTATTCAAGGCTTATCCTATCACGCAACAATGTAACAAGTAGCTCAAAACAATTTCGATAAAACGGTTGTTTTATCGACTTTTACAAACAGTCAAAGCGAATTCTTTTGTTTCCGACCAGCCGGTTTATTTACTTGCAATTGCGTGATAGAAAAATGTTTGTTGTTTTCAATGCTGCGAAGTTACATGGAACAAATAACAAAAATCATTGAGTAATTGTTTGAGTTCTTAATCCACTGAACTCATTTCGTTGCTTGTAAAAGTCAAAAGGTTGGAAACATTCTACGAGTAGTCGCTCAGGTGAAGAACAAAGAAACGGTAACTAAACGTTCAACTTCTGACTATCTGAAACAAAAGAATACCAATGAGAACATTTCCAAAGATGTTTCTAAATGGATTTTGCAAATAAATATTTGTCCAAGCCCTGTATAATTCACTTGGATAGGTTGATATATGGAAGATAAAGACCGCTACCTGATGAGAACATATCGGTGAGGCCGATCTAGAACCTTCATGGGCGACGACAAATTTGAAAACCCTTTTAGAGATTTACGCGCTGATTTGAAAATGTATGTTAGGGTAGTTGCTTCTATGACTCTTTTAATATATGTAGTATTGAAATTAAGATTTGGATTTCAAACTACCAATATGATTAATTGGTATTGCTAATTAGTGGTAATGAATTTGTGACCTGAGGTTCCAAAAAATATGTTTTTTTATGGAATATATAAGTTATACCTAAGGCGCTTTCTTAAAATCCATAGTAAAGTGCACATTCTATCGAATAACTACAATCATCTCAATGATGAATCGAATAACTATAATCATCTGATCGACGAATCGAATAACCACGATCATTTTAACAAATACTTAGAGAATCTACAGTCACCCATAACTGCGAGTTGGCATAATAAAATTATTTAAAAAATATATAACAACAAATACGTTTTAATACGTTTAACTAGCCGAGCAACGCGTTGATTAAATCGTCCCTACGCAAACAGCGCAGACGGTGTTCAAACAGACACACGACACGTACTTCGTGTAGTACGGCGTGTGTGCCGTCGCGGTATTGTTTGTTTCGTCACTCACTGCACCGAACCCCTGAGCCGGGTAAACACCTAATGGCCCTTACTACGATCTCGTTTATACGTCACCGTATATATTTTTTCAAATAAATTTTACAACGAACGTTGCAAGTAATTGCTGGACTATACGCTATACTGGACTATTTTTTATATAAATCTTTAACGAACCTTGTTAATACTTGCTGGACTATATGCTATACTGGACTGTTTTTGTATAAATCTTTATCAAAGCTTGTTAATACTTGCTGGACTATACTCTTTACTGGACTTTTTTTTATTTCAATCTTTATCGAACGTTGTTAGTACTTGCCGTACTGTACGCTATACGAGACAATTTTAATCCCTTACAAATCTTGTTATTACTTGCTGGACTATACGCTATACTGGACTATTCTTACATAAATTTTTCTACTAATCCTACTAGAATTTACGTGTTTCTGAACCGTAAGTGGTTACTGATCCTGTTTCATGAGTCAGGGTTTCAAGGTTCGATACTCACCTAGGATATTCTGAGCTATGAGCTCCAGTGATTGTTCTGTACCTAGGTATAAAACTATCAATCTAAGTAGTGATGTGTATGTGAATTAATTAGCTGTTTAGCTGCCATACGAGGGATAGCCTCTGTTTTGATTGAGATCAAATAGTGGGATCGTAAGCTTTAAACAACATTATTAATCCTACCTACCAAATATTTTTAAGTAAATGAAAATGATTGATCCGAAGGTACTCATTATTAAATATTATACATTCTTGTATCCTTGTTTAATAATTTATTTGATGACACCGTTCCTATGAAAATCATTTATAATTTTCTAAAACTCAGTCGTTCAAATATGCAATCATTCGAATAGTCATTGCAATATTAAATGTCGTTAATTGTTAATTATTTCGATTCGTTTTAGTTCATTCCATTCCATCACATTTCTTTTTAAGCATCGTAATTACTCGACCTCTTCTTCGTCTTCCTCTTAATTAACTAACAAACATATAAATCATGTCCAAGTTGCAGTACGATTAACTTCTAACAGAATGTCTGTGGACTTACAGAAACTTTTAAATTTAATTGTATTCCTTTTCATATCACAGTTTTTATAAAGTAAATTTTTAATGTATTTACCTATTTCCATTTGTATTTGTTATCTCTATTTAACTGACAATTCAAAATGGCGGATATGAGTAGCATTTGTTAAAAAATACTACGCTGTCTTACCCGCAATATATGAGCCACAAAACAAAGCTGCTTAGGTTTACTTGTCCTTAGTATCAGGACTCCAGCCTGTCTGATCAAACAAAAAAACCGGAATTTACTAGTACATACCAGAATATACCAGAATGTACCCGTCTATACCAGAATATACCAGTCCATACCGGTATATACCAGTACATATAACGGCTCTCAGATCAGCTATTTACTCTAACTCGATAGTGTGTCGAAGCGTACTCGCGTAACTACAAGATTATCGCAATGGATACATGTAGTAAGGATATATAATATGTGCGATGTAAACAAGGGAGTGACCTGGAAACTTGGCTTTTACCTCGGCGTAAAATTGGTTGAATCTTTGATTTGTTTACACTTGTACGAATGATACATCGGCGAATCAATTTTCTAATAGTTTTTTTATCTACCTTTACTTTGTTTCTAACTATTTAGAAGGCTATTGAGGGTATCTAGCAAAAATAAACATATTGACTGTGAACATGTATGTAAATATATGCGAGCTTTAATAAAATTGAAATACTAACTTCGTGATGTCTTAAATATCATCATATCTTTTATACGTACATATATATAAGAACATAGTATTCCGACCGATGGTATGTAAGTGAGTGATACAGGAGAAGCTATAACAATAAGCACAGCTCAAGCAATGCATAACTGATGATATGACAACTACAAGCATAACAAATCGAAGATAAATTATATTCGAGATAGGTGATAAATATTTCTTCTGTAAGGAACACTGCGTATAATACATTCCCAAGAACATTTAATAAAACGTTAGTCTAAAAATAATGTAATAAAATTTAAAAGTTTTTGTTATTCAGCCGACATTTTGTTCACCTAGAAGAAAGTTGGATAATCGTGTTTCTCAAAGTACAATTCAATTAAAATAAAGAAAATGATCAAACCATGAACAGTATTAAAAATTGTTGGTATAGTATTTTCTTTAACATTCTTTCTGTATCCTGTAATACGTACAAGGTTATGAAAGCAATGGTTTTTATTTACGAGTAGATTGCATTATTTGAATTCAAACAGGATTCTTTGTTGCAAATTATAAAAATCTGCACCTTAATTATTGGTATTTGTTTCGCTTTCATTTCTTGTTGTTTATATAATTGTTGTTTATATCATATTAAGTAAGTTCCAACCGAATTGTAATATGAATTACTTAAAAGATCCGCAAGTAGCTTAGAGCTGCCATTGTTTTTCGGTTTTAAAATTCTGTGAATTTCTAAATGTTAACTTTCAGTGGCGGTTTGGAATAGCAAAACTACGTTGGAATTAGAGTGTTTTAGGGTGTTAAAAGTTTTGTTTTAATGGTTATTTTTCTGAAAAAGAATTCTTTAAATGTTTGCGGGTATTCTGAACCAATAAAAATAATGAAAAGTAGCAGTGGTAGTACTTTAGGATTTAGTCTCTCACTCCGAGGATCCTGTGTTAAATTCTTGGCAAACACCTCTAGTCTAGTATTTACAGTTATATAATTTTACGAAATTGTAGCTAAATATTTACTGTTGTAACTAGTATTGTAAATGTTTTGTTTCGTAAGAAAAGGCAGAGTATTTGATAGAGTTTAGCTGACTTACAAGTTATTTTGCTAGAAATAGCACTCTATTTTGTCAACAGTACGAATATAAGTCGTCTCTGCAGATGTTTCTTGTTATACGAAAGACCGGGTACATGTAGAGTTTGGAATACAAAAGCGAAGTAACTGTGGAAACATGTTACTGATATGCTCTACATTATGATTCACCTACAACTTGACAATGTAGACATTGAAGTAGTGTAAAACATAGGTATGTATGCATGCATGCATATTTAGCATTATGAAAGTTTAGTGACAATTAAGAAAAATGTAAAAATAGGAATTCGGTTTTTACTTTTTTCTTTTGTTATATTCACTTGTTCTTATGTTTCTCTTGTTATTTTTTATATTTTCTCGTTTATTTCTGTTATATAACAACTCTTTTTATAAGTTTTTAAGCTCTACATTAACCTAGCAGATATACTAACTTTAAACATACGAGAGGCGTACACTCTAGCTAGCACCCATCCCACCGAAAGTAATTTTAACATCACCTCCATGAATTTCTGGGATGCAAGATAATTACACTTTTGGGGTTTATGTTCAGTTGTTTGCGTGACAGTATTAACTTTACCTTTATACAGAACCATCCACAACACATCCCTTAACGATAGCTAAAACTTTTATATTAATTGTATCAATGTGAAGTATTCCGCTTAGAAAGCTCTAAGCGGAGTTACTTCAACTGGAGTCAGGATGCTGACGTTGAAATATAGCCTAAGAATTGCTTAAACTGACTGTCATCTTTTGTTTTATCATCTTTCATTCTTTCATTTCATTCATCTTTCTTTCTTTCTTTCATCTTTTTACATTATTTCACAGAAGTTTAAAATATATAACAGTTGTGTACTACAAATTGTTAGTGTCCATAAAATTTTATTTATTCATTTATTTATACTCGTTAATCGTGCTCAGTATAAGTAAAATAAACCAAAAGTCCAGTGAAAAAAAAAAACTTTATTGTCATTTAGACGAAGACAACATAAGTAGGTCAATAATCAAAACGTTAAATCAAAGGCTTTATGCGCTTAAAACTACTGTTTTCCGTGTCACGTTACTTCATCACATCCAGTATAACTATTGACTGTATGTCGCCATTTCTGAATTCATTTATAAAAAATATGCCATCAACTTTGCATTGTACTATAGTTATGTGTTATCATTTACATACCGAACTGCGGGAATACGGAATAATTAGTGCACTGAAAAGTGGCAACACGTGTCTGCAACTGACATGCATGTACGTGCGGGTTCTATCCTAGTACAAAGTACGTACGTTACGCTATGTGCAGTGTTTCGGACGTCCCGCTAGAGTATGACCCGCTTTATCGCAAAGGTGCCCATTCGACTTGGCCGAGCTCTTTCTAAGGGATTCCACGCTGGCCCATATTACTGTAGAATATGCTTCGCTTTTACGGATTTTTATCATAAACTACATTTGTATATGATTGTAGCCACTACTTGATTCATAAAATTATATCAAATTCATGACAGTTTTGAAACGGCTCGGGCCATTTAGTGGCATATATGATAGACTGTTTCACGAAATGAGTTATAGGTTATGACTTGCTGTTAGAAACTGTTTTATGAAGGTGACAGTCCCTGAATGACCACTATAGCATCATATACATTACAGCACATAACATGAAATATTTTAATTTAATTCCAATTCATATTTTAGCTAATAATACGGTTTTAAGCTATAAGTATATTGAGCTATAAAGTATATACATATGTACATACATAAGTTCGCAAGAATAGGTCAATACATCGTAATTAATATTTTTTATGTTTCTTGGTCGTTTACGACTAAAACCTTAGTAACAAAGACATTTTAATAAATTACATAATTTAACAGTAATCTCTAGTATAGTCTCGTGAATATATAGAAATATACGGTAGGTATTATTAAGTAAAATAGTACTCAGATGCAAAGAACTATGCAAGCGCTATACAAACGTTGATTGCTTAGTTTCATGCTTATACTTTTAAGAAGAGTAAAATATCTCGTGACCGCAAAAATACAAAGTTGCAGGAAATAGGTTTTCTTTTATGGACGTTTTATTTCCTTTTTATGGACTCTTAGGCATTTTAAAGTTGACCTCATTGCTCGTACCGGTTGTTAGTAGCTGGAAACAACGCCATTATCTTATCGTGTTTTAACATTTTTAGATCATATCGTGCCCTAATTATGAGTTTGAGGAATAAGATTCGATTTATATTTAGATATCATATCGTCAATGTGCGCTAACTAAGATAAGGCAATATTATACAGGCAATATTATTCTCTATATTGCTTTTATTTCTCTGGGTTTTTTCTATAATGCAATATAATATGTGAGTAGTTCTATGCTTGTTTTAATTTGGTTACCAAATTAGGCAAGCATAATGCCTTTTTTTCTTTTCAATACTCTATGGACCATTGGATATAGATGAATATGATAATAACAATGAAATAATGTTTGATTCAAAGGATACCGTTACAAATTATTAGGTATAATGAAAGATCGAAGCCGAGTCATAATTATATGCACAGGCACTGTCGCGGGAGAAAACTAGTTAACAATAAAAATATTCCCTCAGACCGAGTTATTTCAGTAAGCCAGCACTCTAGAACAAAGGCACGTAGCTTCATTGAATTAATATAATCAATGGCGTGCCCCGCTCAACCCATCTTCATTCATGAATATATTCAAAGGATCGCTCAATCACTCACAGATTAGAAATTCTTGTCAGTCCAACTATTAAGAGTGTTAAGGCATTTTCACTATGTTTTTTTTAGTTCACTTAATAGGAAAATCACATTAACAATCGCCGCCTACAATTCAAATCATATTGTCTACTAGATATAAAACCATGATTATACTCGTATGTATATACATTATAAAAATAAGCACAAATTCATTTGTTATTTGTTATGCAATGTAATTTAGTAATTGTAATCGTACTGATAAATGTTATGTGAGGTGAAGAAAAAGTATTTTGTTTTTTATGTAAGCAACTATTTTAGATATACTAATAACGAATGTTTGCACACCTATTACGGCTTAATTGGAACATTACATTATGTTAACAACATTTATATGCACCTAAAATTAATGGAAATAAATGTATTATTATCATTAATCTAAAAGTTTAAATGCCCATCCTTGCGTGACTGACTAATGTATGATTGTGAAAAAATATGTATTATATAATATCAGTATGCCATTCTGATTCTGGTGAACCATCAAGAGGTTGGTGTAACCAAATTAAATATGATGTGCTCACATGATTATGTGGGCGCTATTACAATGGGTCTAATTTCATGGTTTATAAAGAAACGCCGTATGATATACGTAGATATCTAAATACGTGACTGAAAATAAACTTTTCTATAAGACCAGTTAAAATGAATTAAAAAAATTATATAAGAATTATTCCGACTATATTATTAATAATAGTACTCCACGAAAACAATGACGCCTAATTTGATCTTCGAAGCACTCAAAAGAATTGAACGCTTCATTGCCTGCTGGTGTAAATATGGAACTTTTGTAATCATTAACAGGGGCTCGAGATCAAAGGTCAGATGGTGTTCTGTGCGGAATCTGATTCATTACTCTTCGTGGGTTCCCCCTTCCTGGATGGACTTGAAGGTTTGACCGGCAGAGGGCTTTTCATATCCGATATCCCGCTGCACGATGCCACAAGGGATGTCATTCTGGTCAGCGAGCAAGCTCGAGCTCAGGTTTGTACTTAAGACACTTACTTAATAATAATTTGACTACCAAGATAATGGCCAGATATTTGATACTGGCAAATTAAATACAGTGTAACTGTCATGACCGGTCACAATACCTTTACCTTTTTTTATTTTATAATACCTATCACCTGAATTATGGGATTCGTATAATTTCAATTATGTAAAAAAATTTGAAACATCATTAAAGAATCACGATATATTTTTTGATTCCGATAACTTCATAATTTCCTTGATTACCACATCGAATTTCTTGTTTTTAAATAGATAACATTAATCATGACTCTAATATTGTCACTGACCTAAATACTCGACGTCAAGGGAAATTAATCAAACTTCTTCTAAGGCTATACTTAGTAAGCCGCACTTATTCCTTCCAGCTAATGATTCGCTGTGTTCAGGGACTACCATTAATATCGTGGTTGATGCGATAAGAAAAAGACCACTGTCTTATTTGACATTAGCTGCCTATTTTGTTCAATAGACTGTATTGTTGTCATTTGATTGAATTTTTGTAGTAAATATATCGTTATTTAAATACACGACAGACTTTTATGCAACGTATTGAAATATATTCTTCGAAGAAATCTATCCTCAGTTGCTAGTTGCTAGTAAATATACGCTTAGTTGGTTTTGAAGATTTTCTTGGGAATGGACTTTATGGATATAAAATGTCTCTATTGAAAACGATTGTCTATTTGAACGTTTAACAATGATTTTAATACATTTACCGTTTTAGGAGATATTTTTTTAGGTTTGTTTTGATAGAGTATTAAGAATAATTCACGTATAGAATATGTTATGAAGAAACATTAAATAATATATGTTTTATGTGGTCCATATTTTTCTGATTCTGTATTTCGTACCTACTGTTTTTATAGGATCGCGTTTGAGGATTATCGTCCTTGTTTTTGTAGCAAACTTTTCATAACCATCTTCTCGCTTCCAAGGTCCATATCAAAGAATTGATTTTTGTTGACGGATAGTGTCTAAAAAAGTTTAGTAAAACTGGCTGGAGCTTATAGACAGTGAGATAATAAGGTTCCATAGAATTGTAAAACGTTCCTTTCTTATGTGTAAATGTGAGCAACACTTGACAAAACAAAAGTTAAGCAAAGCTAACAACAGAGCGCGTGAACTGTCTTCTAGAATGTACTTTTTTTTCAGGACGGCTTGAGGAAGAGGATGGACAAGCTCAAAGACTCCATAGTAGAAACCAGCAAGTCAGTGGACAAAGAAAGAGAGAAGAACGTCAGCCTTCTGCATTTGATATTCCCACCGCATATTGCGAAACGGCTATGGCTTGGTGAGTCATAGTTAATTTTTTTAAATGCCCCATAGATATCGAATGAATAAGAAATTTTAAAGTCAGTCCCTTTCAGTGACGGGTAATGCATGTAGCATATGTTACATAAGCAGCGGGAGCTATTGACTATTTCACTGGTAATCATGTACTAATTCACTGGCCTGATTATTTTTAATTATTTGACTGGCCTTATTATTTTTAATTGTTTGACTGGCTCGTTTAGTGCAGTGCAGTGGTTAGTGAACCTGACTGCTGCGCCAGGGGTCATGGATTCGATCCCCACCCGGGATAAATATCTTTGTGATCAGCACAAATATTTGTTCTTTGTCTTTATGTAAAAAAAACATCTGTATAAATATATATTTATTATTTATACGTATGTAAGTCATTTATCAGCCGCCTGGTTACCTTTGTTAAGATGTCATTGAGAACTTAGCATAGGAACTAAAATACACTATCTACTTAAGCCTATCGTAATTCCATATTCTTTATTAAACTGTTTTCAACTTATATACTTAACGATTATTTAGTTCACACAATTATGTGATCGAAAATATTTCCTTTTTGGAACTAACTTGCATGAAATTTACAAATTTAATACGTTATACAGTATCTGTTATATGTATTTTTAATAATAATTTTAAACTAATTGCTCAATTGATGTATGAATTCAAAAATGGACTTTCCCAACCATCTTAATAGTTTCAAGCTTATTGTTATTTACTTTACTACTTTCTACCAACATTCACAATATATTTCATACGAAAAATGTTAATGGACCTATGAGACCACAAAATACCGTGCGAAAAATATGACTGTCACTCGAAAACGTCGGGCCTTTCGCGAGCACAGACATGCGGTCTCCGGGGAGTTTACTTCACACTATGAACACAAGAATGAGCAGTGGCGGAAACACTATGTTGATGACGTCACAACATTTTGTTTATATTTGGCATTCATTTGTTATATTAGGTGAGAACATAGAAGCTAAGAGTCACGATGACGTCACAATGCTCTTCAGTGACATTGTCGGCTTTACTTCCATATGTGCAACCGCCACGCCCATGATGGTCATAGCGATGCTCGAGGACCTGTACAGCGTATTCGACGTGTTCTGTGAGGAGTTGGATGTCTATAAGGTACTTCGGACGTTGGTTTATTTAATGATTTGAATTTAGATTTTCAATGAACTCATGTACTAGTTTCCGGTTGAGGTTTTGGGTTCCAAATCATATATTTTTCACATAAATTTCAACACATTTCTGTTACTTCATTTATTTAAAAAAAACAAAATCACAAACAATTTATTAATCAAATGGACGACTTTATATACGCTATAAAACATATGATTGAGTAATTTCACGTTGAACTTCATTAATCACATTTTTAAATAGGTGGAAACAATCGGTGACGCATACTGCGTAGCGAGCGGACTACATCGCAAGATCGATACGCACGCGCCCCAAATTGCTTGGATGGCACTGCGGATGGTTGAAACTTGCGCGCAACACTTTACACACGAAGGCAACCCTATAAAGGTACTTGTTATCTCTACTTTTATCACCAGTGCTGGAAATGTAAGCTTTGTATACGAAATGCGAAAAAAGATCTTAAATATCACGTGTCATATCTAAAATACTAAGAGTATTTTATGTATGATTTAATAATAAAATGTATTGTAAAAGGAATTAATGCTAAGTGAGCTGGATAATAATGATTTAAAGTCATGTGAAATAAACCTTTTATTATTAAGTTTTCTTTGTAGCCCGTATCACGGAAAAATATCACGGAAACGGTTAAATATCATTTCCCGTACGATGCAAATGAATATTTATCTGTTTAATCTTTAACTGTGTCCCAATATAACCTTTTAATGAGATATAAATGAAGGTGATGCTAATTATAAAATTCATGATTATATAAGCTGTACATTGGCGGTAGAAACGTTCCAAAACCTATTTACTTTTTTGACAAAAAAGCTATATACATATGTATTTCTAATTTTATTTATAACGATGTATACTCGTATCTATAATTTATTAGTCGCTCACTTACTATAGAATAAGCTCCGTTTATTTTGAGGTCAGGTGACCGCTTGTGAAGACATCACGAGATACTTATTAAAAAAATATACGTTTTTTTTTATGACGTCACAACATTTTGTTTCCATTCGACATTCATTTGTTTTATGATAATTCACAATTCACGGCCGTTCCAACAGATGCGGATAGGCCTCCACACCGGCACAGTGCTGGCCGGCGTCGTGGGCAAGACAATGCTGAAATATTGCCTCTTCGGCCACAACGTCACGCTCGCCAATAAATTTGAATCTGGATCCGAACCGCTCAAGATAAACGTCAGTCCCACGACATACGAGTAAGTTGTTTGTGACTCTAACTCTATTATATTAAAGTGCATAATCGTGTGTGGTGTACAATATCATGAACGATGCGGTTGCCGACGGTATTCGATAATGAAATCAACCGTTGGACACAGTTGGACATTAGATGGATGGGTTGCGACGTAGGATGGATACGCGCGAAAAAAAGATCTCGCTCGAATATTGGATGGGTGCTGGCGATTCTATCTATATATAGTGGTGATAGATGATATGATAATTCATAATTGTTATTTGTGCACCAAAGTATATATGCACTATAAAAGAATAGACATTTTGAAAAATAAAAATGCTTCGATGGTGTACATCGGTGCATTCGATGCACATTTTGAAAAATGCTTCGATGGTTAGGGCGTCTAGAGAGAATGGATGATGAAAGAATAACGATGAGGATATACAACGCGAGTGTTGATGGACGTAGGTGTCGGGGGAGGCTAAGGCTCTCCTATCTCGACCAAATAGGTCGGGCTCTAGAAGATGGGGGAGTAAAAAAGTCTCTGAAACCGGCGTGTATGTATGAAGAGACTGATGAATGTACACGAGGGTTTGCAAGTACTGAAATGTTTGGCACTCTGTGCTCTTTGCCCACCCCGCTAGGGATCTGGCGTGTTGGTTATTTTATTATTTTATTTATTTAAAAATAAAACAAAGGCGATTATATCGTTATCAAGTGATATCTTCTAGACAACCTTTGGGAGTCAGGAGTGAAAGTAGCAAAACGAGGGTAGATGTGTATGATAGTGATAAGACTTCTATATTCTCTATTCTATAAGACGAGGGCTTCCTTGAAATATATTCCAGGATCATCACATTAGCATTTGCGAAAGTGTTTATGCTTAGCAAACTCGAGAATTGTTTGTCGTTTGATCAAGACATCTGTTTATAAATCAATTACAATAACGGTCAGGTATCGTTTGAGTGAACGGTAATGAGTGAAATTTTCTGAATTGTACAAATTAATATAGTTATTATAATGGCATGAGTAAAGGTTTGAAGAAGTTTAAAGACATTTTGTTACACGGTGTCTGCAAATAATTACGCAACAAGTGAATTATTGTATGTGTGCGTGTATAGGCATGCGTTTGTGTTCGAGGTGATATTTGTGTAAGAATTATATAAACGGTTGACGTTTAAACACCCATCAAGGGAGAACCACGTCGTATATCATATTTTTAAATCACGAAACGACCATATTTTATAAATGTCGCAATAAAGCGAAAATCGCCGTTAGCGTCAGCGCTTAAGCTTTATCCTGCATCGTAATCCTTTCGGTTATCGGTTTTCGGATTTAAATTAAAATATCGTTACGCATAACAATCCCTGCCCTCCATTTTGAGGTTTTCCCACTTAAATTTAGTATGTTATGGGTATTAAATATATGGAGGAAGGCTTTACAAAGCAATCAAATTTTGAGACGTATATCTTGACATCTACATCCATTTGAATAGATTTAATATGTTTCTTCTACCCGTAACTCTGTCTATCAGCTGATAAATAAAAAGTCTTATTTGCTATAATGTTTGGAGAAAAATAGAAACTTTTACCCTATAGCCATAAAGGATATAATGGGGTGCACATGTAAAGTGTATTCTTGATTTCGAAGTCTGATTTTGACGAGCTGCAACTTAGTTATACTCACGGATACTTGGCAGTTCTGTGCTATGGTTGAAATGCATGAATGCATTTGTTAAGATGCATGAATTTTTTGCTTAGTTATAATGCCTAGCTATATTTATAAGGGATACATTATGTAAACTTGAACGTTTAAAGCTCGAAACACGGGTTCTTTTAAAAAGTATCTATATAACAAAAAAAATATCGTGAATTTTCTTAAACAAAATATCTTTCTAGGTGGCTAATCAAATTTCCGGGTTTCGATATGGAGCCGAGAGACCGTTCGTGCCTCCCGAACTCATTCCCCAAGGATATCCCGGGTACATGCTACTTCCTTAACAAGTATACGCATCCCGGGACCGATCCGAACGCAATACAGGTGAGATACTTAGTAAAAACAAAATTATAGCCATAGTCTAAGAACTGAAAGTATGATGAATAGTGATTTTTTTCTTTCAATTCGCATTCGGTGTTTTCCTTTCATTAAAATAGCCACATGTCACTGACTAATACGCCGCCGAAACTATACCGCAATGGGTACCTCACACGATACTTAATACAAGTGAATTGTGCGCTTCTTCAGAATCTAAATTGTTTCATTTTACATACATATGTTGTTACGCAGGCGATGGCAGTCTTTAAAAATAAATTTATTTTCGTTAAGGCGTAAAGCTGTTAATTTCTTATATAAAATAAGTAACAGTAAAGGTTCTCCACTTAATTATATAAAATGTATTGCATTAAAATCAAGCCCTGGGCTTCAGAGCTTAGTTCACTACTGAAATATAGTTCGTTATAGTTTTAAACGGATTACTAAAGTTGCATTCAACATGAACTATTACCAATATATATCAATGTATTGTCGTACAGGTAAAACATATAGAAGATGCGCTGAAAGACTATAACATCGGCATAGCGAGACCAGAAAACGCGGCCAGTGAAGAGCCTACTTAGTTGAAGGGAAGAATCTACTTAATTGAAGTGAAGAACGTACTTACTTAATAAAGAGCATAAAGAGTATTCTTTATTGCTCGTATCATATTATCTTCGCGACCATTCCCCAAATTTAGAGTGGAATAAACACAATTTGTCTCGTTAGCAATGTAAATAGATGCTTAGTTAGTCATGTCTGAATTGTTTAAGATGTTTATTCAAAAGTTACTTTAGGTGACTCAAAATATTTTTCGGTCCAACGTTTTCTTTCAAGGATAAGGGTCCTTTAACATTAGTCGGATGTACGTTCCGATTCGTTTCATTTTATTATCGAACTTTTGTCATTCATTGAAATCTATAGTTATGTTGTCGTGATATGAACAAAAAAAAATTATTTAACTACCAAATGGCACAGACCATTAATTACAGTGGGTAATTGGCAACATAAAAAACTAACTGTGTTCGTTTGTGTGTCTATGTTGATTGCGCTGTCAGAAATAGGACTGCAATTCTATGAATAATAGTGAGCATGTGAGTGAACTGGATTGCATAACAACGGGGTTCTTCTGGTGTAACTGGCATGAATAAAATTTAATGTTGCAATACGGTTCACGTCGGTGGAGTCTTTATTTTGACCATGACAAAAATGGATAAGCCATTATCAGTTTGCAAATGAGAATACTAGCAAACCATTTCGCTCAGTGGATTGCACACAGCCGACATGACTTGCATAGAATATGCTCGTCTGTGTGCTTATGAATGGACGGAGGGGACCCTGAATATAGTGACGGATAATGTGCAATGTTCTTAATCAATACTCACATTAATAGTAGCGACAAGGTGAAGGTGAAGGAGTAAAACTTAAATTTACTGTTGTGTTGTTTCTAGCAATATACTCTATATTTATACATCAGCAGAAACATGTTGCGTGTTTGTGGTAAATTTCTAAGATAGAGTTGTTTAGCTAAGATAGAATTATTATATGACATTATTAATAATATTATCACTACGAGTCTCGATTGAAAAAAAAAATACTTTTTCGAAATATATTTCGTCTGATACAATATCATAAAAAAGATTTTTTTTCTGACCTCTTAAACATTGTACATCCAACATTTTTAGTTATAATTATATTAAGTGCTAAGGAGTTTGCTCACGTTTTGTAGACCGAGCTGTTTAAGTATTCACTGTGAATTTTCTCGGCTATTCCTTCTGACCTCTAGATGCACTAGATTATATGGCTCAGCGGTGAAAATATCTAGTGAATCAGCAAGAGAATGACTGTCGCTCGTCAAGATTGATTGAATTTTCCGTAGTGAACGTAGCTAGCTAATCGAATTAAAGGCTAGCCATATTATTTGTCGTAGCAGTTGGTTAGAAAGAGACGAAAAGAGCGAAAGAGAGAGAAGTACTATAGGCGATTTTATTCCCCGTTAAGAACATGAATGAACATTGTATAAGCTCATTTTTTTGACAGTTTAAATCTCTCTTAAGATTAGGGAAGAAATATACTATTAACAATAACCTTTGACTTTTTTTTTTGTGAAATAAGACATCTATTAGAGGTATGAAAATAATATAATATGTACCATTAAAATATATTTACTGTAAATTGCTGATATATTCATATATATTTAAAAAAATAATAAAAAAAATCTTATAATTTCAACCAAAAGACTTTCTTTGCAAAGTAAATGTGCAAGAAATTAATATGTCGTTTACAGAATAGATGTTTTTAATATTCAGAGCAAATGTTTCAGTTGGTCTTTTAAATTGAATGTGAGACGTATTTATTTAAATTCCAAATTCAACTAAGATTCGTCTGTAAATGCAATTAATAAATCGGACAATAAAAACAACTGCAAACATATTGTCATATAAATACAAATTTTCTATTTAGAAATTTACGGCGTAGATCAAATAAGGCAATATACGCTTGCTTTCCAATATTCTTTGAAACTACAAATTCCAGTGTAGATTCGAATGTTCATTGCATGTCAAAGGGAGCTGCAATGTGGGTGGCGTAGAAACCAACAGGAACATGAGTCCCAAATACGATTGAGCTTAATCGGAACACGTTTAAACGTTCAAATCCTGATACTCCAAAAACCTTCCAAGCACTTTGGAATTTTATTAGCTATCCGTTTTTATTGCTTTCTTGGTTATTGTACGAATAAATAAAAAGTTTACACTAGTGAATTTTAATAATAAGAACTAGTGAATAATTTGCACCAAATGTATAAAATTACACTGGCGATTCTAATTCGATGTAAAATAGTAATTTTGACTATAAATCTATTTTAAATTATAAAGTAGCAATACATTTATTATATTCTCGAAATAGTGTTTATTCTGTTAAAGATTAAATTAAATTATAACGAAATATGCAAATTACTTTAAGTTACAAGAAACAAAATTATTTTCTCTAGAAAAGATTAACTTCAATTATGTTGTTTTTAATACTTTTCAAAGACA
>DVPR01000068.1:0-18848 GCA_018239345.1 Oxynetra stangelandi
ACCCCCCCTACACATCAAAAAAATAAAATTGCGTCCTCTAAGAAACGCAACCCCAAATGTAACTTTTCAATGGACTATAACTCCATATCACAATGCAGAGTTGTAACTATGTAATAGATACATATCATTATTGATGCGTAGCATCAGAAATATGATGATATTTATTATGAATTTAATCACAACACTGTCTGTACATATAAACCGATTTCACCCATTATTGGAATGGAACATTTTTTAGAAATATATCAGGTTGTACTATTTATTTCAATTTGACTGAACCCTGAACATAACATATACGCGGCAGTCAGCTTAGATGGTAAACAAGTACGGAGCGATGAATTAGCATAGGCATGCGCCCACAACGGCCAATCACACAATTCAATTTAGTTAAAAGCAAACACGCCGTGCATCTACATCGCCCCTCCAATACTACTCCGTATTCATATTTATGCATATGACGTTCGTCTGATTCAATCCGCAAAGCTGTCTAATTTAATCACAGCAAGTCCGATATTTTATCAGTGATTTTTAAGTTGTGAAACACAAATATTACTGCACTCGGTGTAAGTTAAATTTTTATTTATTTTCTATAGGTCCGTTTTGATAGTATTTCCAAGCAAGAAATAAAATATATTGCTTTCGTCGAGATTGTTTAAACACACTGTTATTTTAAAATTAACGTTTTATAAATAAAAACATCGCTTTATATAAAAAACTTCATATCGTTTGAATGCCGGTAACCAAGAGTATTGTAAGCTTCATATGGTATCTGTCGATTTGATTGCGGAAATCGACTATTATTTAGTTTATTATAAAGTTGATAATTCTAACGGTGTTATTTATCATTAAACCACATTTTGTTTTATAAAATACTATAAATGTTAAATACATATTTTAGTACTATTTATAACTTTACCTCTACTTTCTTACAATATACATGTTTAAATTCTAAAATGTAAAGGAATGTTATTAGTAGATAAACTTTGTAAAAAAACAAAGTCGATCGAAATGTGTTATCCGCGTAATATCTATTATGCTTTAAAATTGCGCAGCGAATATCGAATATTTTATGCAAATAAGCACTTAATTCTTCTGGGATTCTTTTACGCTACATTTGTTGGGCCTCCCCGTCCTGTAGGTTTATGGATCATATTAAGGGAAGAATTTATTATGGCGTCATTCGACAAAATTCCGCCGGCAATTTCGCTAGCCCCAAGCAATGAGGGTCCACAGATGTTACTCAATATTATGTGTATAAAAATCACGCATATTTCGTCGTAAAACGACTATAACATTCAAGTTATTGATATTAAAACCGTCAACAGGACGTCAGCGTTTGCGGTGTCACATTGCTCAAATAAGTTTTATGCGTAAGGACAACCGTATCAGTTTGCTGCTGGATTTTTATCCCTTTCCTTGAACGCAAAGAGGATCAGAAGTAGACTATCAGGCTTAAATTTAATAAGCCCTTTAGAGGATACCTTTGAAGATGTTACATTGATGTGTCGAAGGTGAAAGATGTAAGTACCATGTATGTACTAGCTATTGTGGCGGAGACTGTGTGATATATTTGTGCGATGAATTCGAGTATTTGTTCTAGTTTTGTGTGTAAAATAATCTAGGCATTCATGTTCTTTGTGATAGATTGAACCACACATGGAGACATCCGAACTTATTTACTTTGCCCATCTACACAACTCGTAGGACTCTAGTTTTATTGACTGTCGAAGAAAATATTTGTATATGAACTACAGTGACCTCTAATATTACATATTATGATTCGCCATATCTATATGATTATCCTGCAGGCTTTCTTGTCATTTGATAATATATAGATCACTGTATAAAAAGAGCACTGGGCTATTGAAGATTCGTTTTTATTTAAGCTATACGAATAAACCAAAGTTTTCAATATTACTACGTAGGTAACGAAAATACAAGAAGATATTCTACATGAAAGTTATTTCTAAGCAAATCTATATTACAATAGGAGTTCGTTGATTTAATTTATGTATGGGTATGTGTTATATAAATAATAAAATGTTTCCTGTTATGGTCAAATAGTTTTACACAAGTTGATTTCTTTGTTGAATTTCTGAATAACATTTCCGGGTGGGCAAAAGGCAGATGCCAGATTTTGTATTGTCGGACAAAATAGGGCAGTTTCTTGAGCGGCGTATATTCTGTTCGACGGGGCGGCGTTAAAATTAACTCTGACAGATATGTTATGTCGTGACGAGGGTCACGATACGGTCATTGTGTTTATACCGTCTGCGTTTATACAATACACTATATAATGTGTACAATTTATATCGAGTACATTTAGCATGTCGTGGGGGCAAGGAGAACATCTTATTTGATTCTACCTGTAATTGATTAGGGGAAAAATGCTTTAATTTTTTTTTATTATAATGTGACTAAAACCTTCGCAGTAGTGTTTAGTATACGCCACAGGGAGTCCTCAAACATATGCATAACATTCCAGATGAAAATTTTGTTTTAACGACGTGTAATCCATACCCCCTAAGACCGTGTCTACGTTGAACATTTTTCGAACCAAACTAAAACAATTCAAGCAATGCGCAGCATATTGCAGCCGTCGTGTTTTCCAGATGTACACTGGACATCTGTATGATGTCTGGAGTAAGATTTCACAATCAATAAGTGGTAAACATAAACAAATTCACTCCCATTTATTTTAAAGTAAGTTCGTTTGTAAAGGTAGCATTGTATTCACTTTTTCCCTATATATCAATAAACTATCAGCTGTTGTCCATATTATCGGTAACAGTACAATTTTCGTAACTGGCTTTGTTAAAAACCATGGAGCACTAAATACGAGAACTAATGGATGATATGTATAATAATAATAACACTTAATTGTCTTAACTGTAATAACACAAAACAAATTGTAAATAACACAAAACATATATACAATAAATTATTAACACAAATAACAATCAATTATTAGCTTTTAAATTGTTTGAAATAGCAAAACAAAACGAAGGCACTACGAGGTGCCCTAACCGTCGCAAACACGGGTTGTGATCCCATGTAGCGCTGTTTTCCTGCACCCCCATCTCCCGTAGTTGTTATGCGGCCCCTTAAGTTTATTCTTAAAATAGCACATTCAGAATAAAAAATAAAATGACACTAAGTTAATTATGACAAGTATATCAATTACAAATACATTAAATAACAAAACACAAGATCGAGACACGTGCATGGTATGTGTCCGTGCGTGAGTTTATGTGTGTGTATGTGTGTTAATATATATCAGCAGAATTAGTTTCCCAGGCTTATCATAATTAAGATGAGGTATATGTGTACTTAACAACTTAAACACCCTCGGTATTTACATTAATTGAGATGGGAATTTTGATGAATCGTCAGATCTTAAACGAGAAGAAATATATCTGCTCGCTAAACAATTCAGGAAGATATAAGAGAGCTCGAGCCAACTGTAGTCGTGATGCTGTTACGAACCGTGACCGCAAGGTGGAAAGTTTTTATGACTATTTAGCGCGTAGGTGGCAGGGCAAGAATAACTGTTGCCGCGGTCCTCCGATTTTGGTAGCCGTCTTCTCTAGAGCGCAACGCGCTGTTATTTATGCATATTAACATAAAGCAAATATGCATGTGCTTTAACACGTTCTGTGAGTATGTTAGCTAAACGAAAATATATATTATAATATGTTTACATGAACTCACTAACATACAAACGAAATTATAACTTACACGATAAATAACATTATAAGAATATGCAGCAGATGCAAGATGCATACTATGGTTCGCTTTTGGTGTTGGTGTACTCAGTATAAATAACATATTAAGTAAGTTTAAAGTTCACGCTCACTGTGGAGACGGAGATCAATAAAATACATCTATAAAGTCATCCAAATCTGTTAAAAAACTCACCGATTCAAATAAAATAAAATTGTATGACTGCATCCGCTATTCGTTATTCGCTGTCGATTGTACTCGTATAAGTTCTTCACGCGGTGTCTTCGCCTTTGAGCAGAACAATGGAATTCTCTTCTACAAAAAATACAGCGAGTATAAATTATTATGATATATACAATTTTGAATAATAAAGTGAACGATTAAGAGGAAGTACTAAAGATTTGAAGAAGTGTTTAAGCTGATGGAGTGGAACGGACTAGGCATTAACATCAATGGCGAACACCTCACGCACCTCCGATTTGCCGACGACATAGTGATCCTGGCGGAGTCGTTGGACAACCTCAGCACTATGTCAGACGACTTTAAGTCTTAAGATGAACGTGGACAAGACTAAAATCATGTCTAACGTCCATGTCACACCCGTACCGATTGTTGTTGGGGCAATCCTCTCGAAGTTGTAGACGATTACATTAACCTGGGGCAGTTAATCCGGATGAGTAAGTCCAACTTCGAGGGAGAGGTCAGTGGAAGAATCAAACTCTGTTGGGCAGCGTTCGGGAAACTACGAAGTATCCTGTCGTCCGATATATCTAAGTGCCTGAAGACGAAAGTGTTCGAGCAATGTGTGTTGCCAGTGATGACTTACGGCGCCGAGATGTGGCTCTTAACTGCAGGCCTTGTACGCAGGCTCAGTGTAACTCAACGAGCCATGGAGAGGTAACCTATGCTTGGTATTTCTCTACGTGATAGAATCTGCAATGAAGAGATCTGTAGAAGAACAGGGGTCACCGAGATAGCTGTCAGAATTAGTAAGTTGGAGTGGCAGTGGGCAGGCCACATCGCTCCACGGACCGATAGCCGATGGGGAAGAAAGGTCGTCGACTAGCGACCACGACTCGGCAAGAAGAGCCCACAGATTAAGACATAAATAAAGTAATGTCAGCGCACTACTTAAGTATAATTAAAATAATGCTTGTAAGGTATACGTATATTTCGAGAACAATTATGGCGATGATATGAAACAAGCACAAGATTTAAGAACGATGGCAATATTCACATTGGCTTGCCTCCAGAATGTTGCTAAGGGGGTCATGAGACTCACAAGTACCTAAAGCTATGAATAACGACCGCGCCTCTACGCCGTATGTTCAGGGATTTAGAAGCGATTTGTCCATTATTATTTTAATGTGAAATTGAAATAGGGAAATTTTAAACTTCTTATTACGCTGGGTCACTAGGGCATTGACTCGTATGTACATTTCTATTGTGTGTATACCTAGCTGTAAGTTTTCCGAATACATTAAAATAAAATAAAAAGGAAAATGTTTAGCTTGACTACGGTCATTATTTTTGGACAGATGCACTAACGGTAACTTATAGCGTCGTTTACCCCCACTAGCGTCATCAGAAAAGGAAAAATGATATTTAGCCCTGTATGTTATATCATATTTAATTTGTTAACATTCAAAAGGCTATGTTTATAGCACCCGCGGAATCACATATTCGAAAATAAAATTAAACAGACGTGAGCTTTCACTGACTTACGTAAATTGGTTCTTAATAAAAATCCAAACACTCATGTCATATCGTGCCGCGAACTTCTCACGAATGCTTTAATAAATCGTTCATTTATTACGTGGGTGAAAATGTAACACAAAAGTCTTGAAGTATAATTACTTTTAGGTAAATTGCGAGTTTAACGAGTACTGTTACATGAGCATATCGCTGTTATTCGATTGTATTAAACGACCGCGGGTTTAAATTCCTTCTTGTTCTCTTGAATGACTATTTTCAAATACATTTTTAACTGAAGGTAATATATTACAAGTACAAATCCAGTAGAGATTAGGAAAAACATTGCGTAGTCATTATAAAGTCGAAAGTCATCACGTTGGAATAAGATATGGCTAATATATGACATCGCTGTCACGTATTTGACACTAGTGCTCACACCCAGGTTATTATTTATATCCACCGTTTATATCGATCGTGTTCAAGTTTTCAGTATAAATATTATGCAAACGTTTAATTTGAAAATGTTTTCTTATACCACTGGCAGTTAATAGTGGGATATATTTATTAAAACGACTAGCCATACATGTTAGAGTGACCTCATGCAGCGGCCAGTAAATATATCAGTTGAACTGGGGCATTCGTCTTGAGGATAGAAACACCCAATCTTTAAAAGATTTACGAGGATAGCCAACGGCGTATCGCTAGCAAACATGATAAAATCCAGTTTTGAGAGTTCACAGATACATATGTATAATATATTCGTCTTTGTATGACGGGGATAAGCGTAGATTTAAACAGTTTGCAAACATACACGTTCAGGAAATGCAAATCGGTGTGCAGCCTGAGTATCACTTTCAAAATGCAAATGAAGGGTCAAAGTTAGCTAAGATTCATGCATTAAACATCATTTTAAAACTTGAACATTTAAGGGAACGCTCTTGATTCGGTCGGATATTTTAATTCAATTTACAAGCTGACATACGATAACAAGGGTAACAATGGGGAACAACGGACTATATATGTATGTAGGTTTGTCGAAGAAAGGTTTGCTCTGAATAAAATCATAAATTACTAAGATAAATGAAGACTTCCCATGTTTGCCCGCATATTTTTTGCTTCTGAATGATATTCATCCCTGGTTGCACAAGAATACTTTGGAAAGGACCAGCCCGTTATTCACGTTGAACTGTATTGCTGAAACGTAAATGCTTCATTACGTAAAGATCCCATGTTTATCATTTGTGCATTGAATATTGGATAATCCGATCGAGACGGGCATTGTCATTCGAAAGAAAAATGAATAAAGTCGACGTTCGATCTATTGTTCGGTGCATAAAGCGAGTCCCCGAAGCGTGCCGAAATTCTGAGATACAAAATTTAATTTCTGCAAATTTGAACTCGCTTCTTTGCCTGAATACAGACCCTTTGTCGACGATGTCCTTTATGCGCTTCAAGTTGAATTCCAGTCAATGAGAGCATCGTATTGTGCACCATTTGCTCGGAACGGTTAGCGCATCTGTACCTAGTATCTCGCAAAGTGCCGTTAGCGAGATATGAAGCAAATTGTTCAGGTAAATTGTACAATATCGCCAGTTTCCACATCCATGTCACGATTGTAGAGACCGATAACTATTTGTTTTTGTTTGTTATAGCTAGTGTTCTCTTATCGCTAAACAATTTACTATGAACAGTAAATTCCATTTGTAAGGTTTTTTTCTTCAACTCCTGGCGTGTGCCTTTTAATGACGTCCTTTACTTAACAATCTTGGTCACGACTTTGCGTGTTTATGTATAGTTTGAAGGAGACTTTAAAATAAACTAAAATGTTAAACGTATTACAGCAATGTAAGGTTTTGGTAGTTATATTTTAATGGCATTATTATTTTAATTCAGGAGAACGTCATAAAATATAGCGGATAGTAAATTTTCTCATACATAAGCTCTTAAGCATAAATAATAATATATTTTTCTAGTCAATTTAAAGAAGAATGGCCGTTTCAGTAGGCGGGTAGGACGTATGCCTAAACTAGAAATTATCGTGCACATACATAACGAACACATGGCACATGGTAATGATTTTGGAACTTAAAATGTTCATCTATCGTTCTTTGTTATCTAAAGCTGGTTATTATTATATATTTCATAATAATGAACTATTTCCTTTAAAAACTGTTATTTACAACAGTGAGGCGTTTCTATATAAAACATGTAATTCATATAGCAATTACAATTTAATAAACAATTGGTGCTTGTACTTGAAGAACCGTGAGACTGAAATCTTGACACCTAAACTATCAGTGTTATTACAAATTCATAGTAGTTAGTAATACTTCTTGTAGAAATAAACAAAACACGACGCGTAAAAATGTCGACGCTTAAACGACGCGAATTTCGGCTTCGCCAGACGTGTCTTCGTACATTTCTCAATAAAGATTACGACGAGTACTTCGCTGTTTATATTCATGCGCAGAAGGACATTAAAATGTGAGAGTGCTATTAAAAATATCACTAGAAATAAATTATGAATATAGAGTTTATATGGAATGAATGAAGTGTAACTTGTCGAAATGAGGAGAAAATAAGACGATTATTGATTTGCTCACTTATGCTCATATTATGAATTGAATTGTCGTACCATAGGCCTTATCGACATCTACAATTGTTTGTGTGGACCTAATAACATTTTAGGCCTATATGTTTAATTGCTGAAAGACGAAAAATAATGTTGGCTCCAAATTTGCCTACTCAGCTTGCTGTTAAGTCTGCTACTGCATTTATCTAAAATTTTATATATTCATCAAGTGTTATGATAATTAGACATTCGTATGCGTAAGCAAAACTTCTTAAATGAAGGAAAATGAATTGTTTAGAGCGTGTTAATACAAGATCAAAAGCACAAAACAATAATTAGAAAAATGAAACACTGGTAACTTCTCTATAGAACATTGCTAGAATTACACAGTTTGACGATTCGCCAAGGTATTAAGGGCTAGAAACAATGGCTTATAGAGTGCAAGGCGCGCTTCGCCAACAGATCACAAAATGTAAAAAATTCTAAAACGATAACCGATAGCAAATCAAAACGGTTTTATGAAACTGGACAATTGTGGAAACACTGCCTTTTGTACCGGTCATCCACAAAGCTCTTTATATCCGATATTTTACAACGGGTATACAGATGTGTATGAATTGTAACATTTTAAGTTCATAACTGAACGCCAATTCTTCAGTTCGGCAAATGGAAAAAAGGCAACATCTTTTCTGTGAATTTATAAACAAATGTAGACCAGCAGACAACTAGAAGTGTTGAAATCGCCCTTAGAGCGTGCGTAAAATATGCCTAAATAATAAAGTAATTTAGTTATTTAGTTTTTCATATCTGTCGGAATCAGGGGAATATTTATATAGTTTTTTCATTTGGTATTATTATACATACATATGTATCCACTCACATCACTCGCAGTCTAAATTTGTATATTTATATTAGTACATGAGCATAAAATTTACATTTAAGATATTACCGTGGCATATCTGGTCTGAAACTATTCATTCCAATCTCGTTTACTTAACATATGTACCGACGATTCCCCTTTATTAAATGCTTAATGATTATAGACATAAAAGCGGCAAACCTAACTCAATGCCAAAGTTTATTACTAAAATATAGCGTGACTTTAACTCCGATTGTGTACGTTGATTCCCAGCCCTCGGCTTGTTATCTACGCGCAGGAAATAAAGCTTTCTAGCCAGTAGTAATTGTTAGAATTTATTTAAGGTGAACGAAGCGTGCTCGAGGCGATAATACTGGTTGGGCGTGTATTTTAACGTTTAATATGAACACATTTCTAGTTCCTTACATTGTTCGGTTAAATATGTTTACCGTATTTTACACGTACTGTTGTTATGTCAAAAACTGTAATACCATAAAGTCTAGTTCCAAAAATAGTTTCTGTTCTGGTACGTTTTTTATATTGAAGGTTTTTGTGCTATACGAAATATTGTATTCGTCTATAAAAAAAATTAAATAATACTCCTATAAAATATTACTGAAATGTTTTTCGTTTACATATTTATATACTTTGCAAATGGAATAATATCTTTAAATCCAGTCTTAATATTTGAACTCTAGTTTCATATCGTTAGAAACGTATTATATTACAATAAAGTAACATTGTATTCATCATTAATCCTTTATCGTTTCACTGCTGAATACGAGTCTCGTCTGAGAATAAACAAAGGATTTAGGCCATAGTATGCCACACTGGCCAACTGCGAGGTGGCAGGCTTCGCCCGCCTTAGAGAATATAACGGAGAATTATAAGGTGTGCCAGATTTTCTCACACAGTGAGTTTTGCACGACATTTTCTTGCACCGCTAGACCAACTAATAATTAACTATACCGATACAGCAGCTGATATTTAATCCCACAATAAGTTGGAACATTTATGTTTGGACGTAATCGAGGAGAACTAAAACGGTAGCCTATTAGCTGAAACGATACATTGACGATCGTAAAAATTAATTAGTAAACAAGACCGTACAGTACCCATACTGTTCGTGAATTGGATCGTTTGAACACGGGGATTGAAGCCCAGAGCTATAAATACAAAACTTACAGCTAGAAACATGTTAGGAAGTTTGTCACAAATCATCCGTGTCTGTTTATATAAAGTGACACGATATTAGTGGTGACTGTGCCAATCGGCTGTATGTGACTGTGTTGCCAGAAATAACAATTTTGTTTTACAATAAATGCTTTCTTCGTACTGGCAATAAGCACGCTTTGTTTCTACGCGTCATCAATGGCGCAATGGTACTCCTTGTAGAATACAAAACTCAATGTCTATATATGTACATATAATTATGTACAATGAAGCTGTTTAAATAAAATTCCGAACAGCTATCGACTGTATTAAATTATAAAAAAGTTCTAGGTATAGATTTTTTAAATGGTTTTCCTTGTATTTTTGTAAAAAGAAATAGTAATCCGAAGATCTATGGGGTAGAAAATTGGTTCCACTCAAACCTTTTTACATTCGATATTAATAGAAAACTTGTAGGTACATATTCGTTTTTTGTCTCTGTGAGCCATGCTGATCCGTTACATATGTATGCAGTTGTTTAAGGGAGTATTTTCAAATGTGGGCACTATTACTTTTCATACTAAAACACGGCATGATACATTTAATGATTCTCCTCTTTGAGGTTCGTCTCGTTAGTGGGAGAAGCTCTGTGAACAAGAATAATAATTTGGTATACTGTGTAACGCTTTGCAGCTTTGCGTTTTCTTTTATTAGGACTCCAGCTTTATTTTCAAGTATGAAATTTTACTTCTTTAATTGTGTTTTGAATGGACGCTGCAAACAAATCTAAATCTGCGTTTTTACAGACGTGTATCTACTTAATATAGAAAATTGTAGCGTTTGTGATCCTGACGCGCCAGGATATTGTAAACGATAGTAAAATTAAGTAGCATGGGCTTTCTCTCAGAAGCAATATTCAACCATATTTATTCATTTACAGAAGTTTACACCATATTTTCAAACGTAGACAACGTAGACCGATTTGTTTTACTCTTCTTTAAGAACTTTCTAAATGTATAAGATGTTTCAGTTTTCTCACGATGTTTTAAATCAATGTTACAGTAATAGATGTTTAATCGTGAAAACTGCACATATCTCTGCATGGTCAATGATTCGGCGTCAAAGATAGTGGTATTCGGACCTTAGACCATCAAATTGGAATAATCTAAATACTAGTTTATTCAAGCCAATATCTTCATATTATTATCCGATATTTGAATTCCTGGTGTAGTTACCCTTACTTTACACGCCGATAATGAGTAGAACTTTATAAACACTCCAAAACTTTATATGAAACTACGTAATTCCAGGACACCCGCGGTGTAGTTCGCATCATGATATAAACAAAATACAATATCAAATAAAACCTAACGTCCACTTTGACGGTAAATTGAATTCGAATAGCGAAGAGTTCCGTTTAAGCCCACGGTAAATAGGGCAGTCGTCAATAGGCGGGGATGTGAAAAACATTTAGGGATTCAATCCACCCTTTTTGCCTTTTCTGCAAATTAAATGAGAATATATTTAAGGCGGCGACACGGCTTTAGTTTGCCTGCAAATTTATCGATCGCCATTGAAATTGCCGAGTCCGCGGCAATAACGAGGGCACTTTTAAAGGGACGAAGAAAAAAAACAACAATTTTAACCCGAACCGAAATTATTTTTAGCGCATGAGCGAACTGAGCCGCTCTTTTACGATTTCGTATTGAGTGTCGTTTTGGTATTTTATCGTGGCTCGTCAGTAAATTGGAGTTCTACAATGCTTTATAACCGCGGACCCTAAGTTTTGCTTCGTAGCTCGCATTGCATTTTCATATTTATCCCCCTGGTATACGATACAATATCGCGCGATAAGCTCTCCCCATTCAATTTAATAAATCGACTGCTTTCCAGTGTACTGTGATGAAGGTAAAATTTTTACTTTTGAAAATGTTGCTCTAAAACCTAAAGGGTACAGGCATTGTGTAGTAGACAGGGTGCATCAATAGAAAACTCATCGATTCGAGTTTGTACATCAAGCCCTTAAGGGTTCTGTGAAGCTGTGTTGGTTGATGTGCATATGGTTAAGCACAACTAAAGCAGTAAGTGAGAACAAAGTGTAACAATAAAAAGAACAAGCTTTTTGTATTCCTTTATGCAGCAATACTAATAAAAATTGAGTGCAGACGAAGCGATGGTAGGAAATTGTTCTATAACCTGACGCGTGCTAACGACACTGCGCCGGGCCGAACATGCGCAGACATCGAAAGTGGCCGGAAAGTCGTACGTAACATTCAGTGTCACGTACGACTAAGCATCGGATTGAATTAACAATTCAGAAAGAAAATTGTAATGTTAATCCGATGTAGAAATATATTTTAATTGATCGTTAACTTCCGGTCACTATAGCACAAAATATCCAACATCAATCCTATAGAACTTAAATTGCCGTTGAACCCGAATGGCAATGAAAAATAATTGCAACTGTAAAACGGACACAACATCGCCAAAGGTCAATATCGCCGACAGCAACTTTTCCCTCGTAAATCGGCAACGAAATAAATTTAAAATTTAGATACAGTTCGATTCTTGCACTTGCCGCATATTTCGAAGGAAATTGATTTTATACTGAGTTTGCATCGAGTAAATTTAGTTGTGTAACTATTGCCTACGATGCAATAAATTTTATGCATCCAATCCCGCGTCAAGTTAAATTCGGTTCGTTGCGCTCGCGGGCGAGGGTTTTAGATGCGCTCCGCGTATTTTTTAAATTGCTTTTATATAATTATTTCAGTACAATTCATAGTGCAATTATCATTCGTTTTCAATTAAATGAATATTCGAATGAAATAAATATGAATGATTGTGCGACGGGCTACAAGATTAACCTAACCATTCAATAATGTATATGTATATTTTAATATGTATTTTATATACGAACTTACGAGACAAAGAAATTTTATTTTAGATATTGTAATTGTAAACAGGACATTAAATATTTACGTTATCTATTAATTTATAAAAAGTATATTAACTTAAATAATATTTGTAACATTTTTCTCTGCTATTCACAATTTACTAAAAAATATCGCAATGCTGATAGCGTCAGTGACTTCGTCGCTCTCGTGTAGTAATATTCAACTTTCCAATAACTTCATTTCATTGACTATTTTAACAGTTGAATAATTAATGTCAAAACATTATTATTTCCAAATTTCTTTAACTGTCATGTGTGAAAATAAAATATGATTCGTATAAAATAGTTTAATATCAATAAAATTTCTTGCACTGGTTAACTAATATTTGGAATAATAGATTTAAATGAAAAGTCGGTAAAGCCGTTTAACTAAAAATAGATAATTTTAATTTACCTCATTGCAGTTATATATTAGAAATATTATTCACCTGTGACTAAAAAATAAATAAAAGGTGCAACTCTTTACTATTGTTTTGGGGTTCAAATAATTTGAATTCATTACATGCGGAAAGTTAAGAAAAACATTTCAATATTCAAAAGGAACATATAAAAAAAAACAATTTCTCAAGAGAAACTTGCCAACGAACCAGGTACGAAATGAGCTAAAACAGATATAAAAGATGAACATTTAGTAAAAGGATTCGATTTATGACTGATATTTTTTTTGCGTTATTAACTCTTACCCTTTAACAGCAAGGGAGATCTATACAGGAAGTTGCTCACATCAAAGCTTGCCCATATCCGTTATTGGCAGGACGTCGACGCAAGCTAGATTTGTATTTGAGATTACGTTTGCAAACGTCAAAGGAACACTTAGAGCGGTTGTGCGGCTCTACTAAATCCATATTAGGCGTCAACATAAAGCTCGTGCCTCTAGTAATAAGTCCGACAGCGTAAGCTTTTTGCAGAAAAAGGGATATACATATTTAACTTTACAAGCGGACTTGGAATGGATTTATTTGTATTAATCACTAAATAAATGTAAAGCTAAATTCATGATTTTTTTTCTTCCTTGTCTCTTATGACAGTGTAAAATATGGTTAGTTTCACGGAAATCACTGAATTGCGTAATAAGATTAATACAAAAGCTGGGCTAAGAAATCATGACTGATCCATTGGTCCAGTGGTTAGCGAGTATCACTGCTGAACCGGAGATTGTCAACTCAGGAAAAACCATTCCGTGACGTGCAGACATGTTTGCTCTGTGTCTGGGTGTAAAAATATATTTATATACGTATTCCTTTATATCTATATCAGTTGTCCGGTTACCGTAGTATAGACTGTGTCTATTTTGAGATTAGTGTGGAGATGACCGACGCTACTTATTTATGATTATTAAAAAATCTTTGTCTTATTTATCTAAGGATAAACGATAACACGATATCATTCGCAACTAATTGTCCAAGTGGCTTCGTTTGCGTTCCCATGGTATGTAACGGGAACGCAAAAACAATTGTAAAATAAGACTCTCATAATAAGTTATCATTATTCCAAATGTTCTTCAAATCGGTTCATTATCTTCTGTGTAATGAGCGAACAAATAGGCGGAGAAAGAATATATTTTTGAACTCCGTATGACGTACATTCGCGTAGCAATTACAGATTAAATGGTAAATACTGTCTGTAGTGTTTCTCGTGAGTAAAACAATTTTGTTTTATAATGAACACATTCTAGAGAAAATGTTTTCAAGACTTATTTTCGACTAAATACATTGTGTATTGTGAATGTATGTATGTATGTATATACTCAGTTCCTTCCCAAGCTATTTAGATACAAATAGTCGCTATCTACATATGTATATATATATATTTATTTCTTTATATCGTATGGCTGTAGCGTTCATGTTATAAAAGTATGAATGTATGTAGTGACCGTCTCGAGTATCCGGGCGACAAGCTGCATGTGGATTCTTTCAGATTCCGCATAAACTATATGATCAATTTATGGGTATTTTTGTTATCCTTGTTACACTTTGTTCAAATTCATTCATGAAAATATTATTGTACCCCACGGATACGTGAACATGCCAACTGGCTATTTTATATTAAATATCGCGTAGAACAGAGTAGATATTAAGTACTCATGTAAGAACGTAAGTCGTTTGGTTGCAGGCATTACATAACGTCGTTATGTCTATATACTAAAGAGTGTCGAGGTATGCATTTCGTATGAAGTAGATTAAAATGTTATTAAGTTACGCTGTGTTCGCTACAACATTTTTCTCGTACTAGCGGTCATGTGAACGCGTTACAATTGCACAATAAGCCACAAGTGTTGCTGAACTTATTGAGCTGAGGTCGGAATGGCTTCTTCCAACTATGCACGTGTTTTGAATGCATCGTCAATCCTTACAAGTTGCTGTACATAAGAAAATGTTCCTTTTTTGTTCTGCTTTCAGTACACAATGGTTCACCTCTATTTGCTACGACATTGTGCACACACGTAGCTTTAATTATTTTATTACAGAAAATGATATTGCATGCCTGTACCTATTGTGCATATACTCTTAGTATAAAGGATCCCAAAGTATCCACCAAACTAAATAAACGCGAGGCAAGATATAGCCAAATAGTTCCAATATAGATATGAAGTTAATCTAGAACATGTATGCCGTTAAACCGGGACAATGGCACCGAGACATTGTCAACCGTGCAGGAATTGTTATTAAAACGACTTGCGTTTCGGTCTGGCGGGCGTGGTTGATGATCCACTTGCACGTATGTAAGAGACGACCGTCTCTGACGTCGAGGGTATCTACGCGTCTGCGATCAATTTCAATTTGAAACAGATAGTCACTCGTGCTAACAGCGTGCATACTAATATCCTTTTTGTTGCAGTCGTGTTACCAATGAATACTAATTAATAGTCTTCTTAACATATCAAAGCAGCATATTTAACTAGATTTAATTATAAAATATTGTTTATTAACTTTAGCCACAAGTCAGTCTAAATAATGTACTGTAATGTAACTTTTTTAATGTAATACACCTAAATAGTGATATAGTTTGTTGAATGCCAGCCGAATTATAGTACGGATTAAGCAGTATTACTTTACAAGTGTACTGATGCGTTTCTTACTGACCTTAATTAAGTACTGCATTCAGATTGGACGTATGTAGATGGCAACGGGTCGTAGAGACTAACTGGTTGTAACTGGCCAAGCGTGAAAATCTCCAAGTATGCTTTCGCATTTTATCATTTTTATCATATCAATAACTCTGAGGAAAATGTGGGCTAATTTCAGCCTGATTAACTTAACGGCAGATCCTATGGCAACGGGTTCTCAATCTTACGTGTATAGCGGCACATATTCCAATAATTTCAATCAAACCCCGTTGTTGCTAATTACAATACACGCGTTTTAAATTTGGGTCTTCAAAGTGAGGCTAGTTCAGAGTTTTCCATGGAATAAAATATACTTTGGTATATGAACAGTTGAATGTCATAATCGTGACGCTGCATTCCCTGCAGTTTCGTAGTGACGGTCGTGTTTTTTTCCAAAGGAGTTTGTTAAGCTTTGCTTATGTACTTACGGTGCTTGATATCTCGGGTTTTTACCTGCAAGACAGAACACAAAAAGTTAATTGTAATTTTAATTTATCATTAATAAAAACTTTTGAGTCTGTGTAAATATTCATTGAGATTTATTTCAGTAATGGTTAGGCTTATATACATGTATAAATACAAGTGTACTTTTGTTTATACATTTTTGTGTCAATAGTTAACCACTACCAATAGGAACTATGAAAGTTTTTATTTAACTCCGTATAAGCAATACAATACAGTAATCGTGGCACATTCCAATCGGCCGTTTTAAAGAAGAAATTCTAAGAATAATGAATCACATGGCTATTTTTCTGGGAAACTGTCGGTAAAACGGTGTATAAACCTATCTAATGAGTGGATAATTGGGCGGCAGCGCGCAAACATCGCAGGCGCGGCGCCAGTGCAAACAGTGGCTTAGCGGGGTCGATTGAGCTCGCTTGCACGACGGGCCCGACACGGTCAAATGGCGTGACTTTATGCGACCCGTAACGTATCGAACAATTTTTGATTGATGTAACAGCGTAATTCTACTGTTTGAAAAACGGTGGCAATATTTCCCGCAGGTACAATTGTCGGAAAAAAGTGAACCATAACAGAGGAATGCATCAGCAAAATAAGCGGTCAACTTTGTAATTGCACACTGAGCACCAGCGCGTGGAAGAAATTGTTGCCTTTCATAAACATACAACTACGAGTATATGTTTGAAGCGTTTAATCCGAAAAGTCAATTGCACTTTTTTATTTATACAAATTGTTAGGATGACACAGCTACAATACTCGTATATCACGAGTATTGTAGCTGTGTATCATAATGGTTTGATTTGCTTTAGTCACAATGATAATATTGACAGTTTGTGATATATTCGCACATTACATTCCAAAAGAAAATTGTTATTTTTTATTTGAAAAATAAATTAATCTTATTTTGTCGTATTATTCGAAATCCGTTACTATGACACCTTTTCGCGAGTCAAATTTGTAAAATGATCTGTTTTCGACGAAACATAAGATGATCGTGAAAAGGACATTTATTTGAAAAGTATTCATGTTCATTTAGGTAACATTATTATAACTACGTGAATAAAATCACGAATCAAATCCATTCCTTTAAATTAAACATGGTTATGAAATCTTAGCTAGCTACTTAGCAAAGTTTCCAAGTTTCCTTGCTATATCAGCTACATTTTAATAGGATTCCCGCTATTGTACGACTTTTAGATTTTATAAAACCATACATTAATATTTTAGCACATAAAAAGTTATTTAGTCTTACTTAAAAGTTATTATTTTATCAGAACTTATTATGAAACTCCATCATCATGAATTGAAATTGGACATGTTCTTTTTTCTAATCCATATTTATTTTAGGATTTAAGTGCAATAAGTATATACCAAACCTATTGTTACTGATACTAAACATATAAAGCATCTTTAAAAAAAGAAACAAAGATTACATTAACGGGCAAGCTCTTGGATTGAGAAGAATAAAAGCCCATAGTCTATCACGCTTGGCAAATGCAGATGGAAGCCTTAACACGCTTTAGAGAACGGTATATTGAAATTATAACACACATCTATCCTCTTCTTTACTAAATTTTAATTAATCCTTATAGCCAGTAATATACAATCTTATCTTTAAAACGCATAAAAATGGTGAAAAAATTTAAGCGCATGGCAGAATTTAACCCATAGGCTACAACAGCTTATATACGCTCAAAATTATATGTAAACTTACATTACCAAGATATAGCATTGTATTATAGCCGCTGGATTTTTTAAGAAAAGGGTATCAAAACATTCTTACTATTGATGCGCTGTAATTATAAAACTTAAGCGGAGTTCAATTTCACAATAAAATTTAACACGAATAGAATGGAGAGTCATCTACACAGATTGCATTCAACACTACCTATAAAGCTACTTGGCGGTTTTGTAATAGCATTACGAGACAAAAAAGTTACGGTCAATTTGCAAAGTAGCGATTCTTTCCAGTTTTTATATGGCAAAGTTAAATGAAAACTCAGCAGTCTGAAGCGGAGATTCTTCTAGCGTACCGTCCCCTAATGGAATTAAATCTAGTCTGTGTTTAGTGATGGGAAATTTTAAAGAGAAAATGTATACCTACTATTTTCTTTCATTATAAATCATTAATGATGTTAGATAGATGATGATCGTGATATTGTTTATGTTAGTCCAAAATATGTTCTGTTAGGGCGTAGGTCTGTATAACTGGATTTTCCACACTCAGAAGAGGCAAGGTTACTGTGTAATTTTACATGAATATAATTTCTTATATATCGGTGTATAATTACGGGAGTGGCATGGTCACTGTGTGACAAAACTC
>DVPR01000069.1:0-18739 GCA_018239345.1 Oxynetra stangelandi
CCGGTCTGACATGAACAGAGCGCGCGCCAATTTGCGTGTTGTTTTTTTCGTTCCATTCAGTTTTTTCATACTTATTTTATTGTTAATATTATAGAACGGATTACAACGAGTGGATATCAAGCGATAATACTTCAACGTTCTAAAATAATATTCATCCCCCCAATAAAATATTATCAGAATATACATTAAATTCAATACTAATATTTTTTTTATTCATTCAATCCGTTCATATAATCTATTATGTTTAATAATACATATAGACTACTTACTGTTATAATTTCGCTGACAACATGAAATCATGTATTCAGTTGAATAAAACATCTTCTATTCAAGAAACTGTAATCCATTTAAAATAAGAACGGGTGTATCAAAAATATATAACAGTAATATAATATTTTTACATATTCTGTATGTAACTGTTTCGCTAAAAAGATTCAGTATAAATCGCCTAGTTTCTTGTTAACTGCAATAACTTTAATCAAACCGAACGGTTGCTATTTTAGAACTGTTGTTATAAATGGAAAGGAAGATATAACATTTTCATGGAGTTCATCTATGGGCGATCGTTTGCGAATTTTACTTTATACTATATAATAAAAATATAATACACAAATGTAGAATTATTTATTATGTAGAATTATTTAATTGAAATACTTTCTTATGGTACTGGTAAGAGGGCCGATAGATAGTTATTGTTATAAGAATATTCAAATGATCGTATTAAAATTATTCATTGACAGATACATAAATATCCATTCAGGTTTAAATATTCAGTTAAATTCGTTTGTTGTCTAAATTATACAAAAACTGCATCTGTAAATATCTTTGTATATAAGGCACCTGTAAATAATAATAAAAGCTTAAATAATTCAATAATATGTATTCTCGTTATACCCCAAGCATATATATTTGTAGATATAACCAATCATTTTGAAGATATAAGATCAATCTTATACGTCATATGTATTTATAAAGAAATCTGACTATTAGTAAAAATGCTGGCAAATTGCTGGTAATTAAAAATAGTTCTGAAATATGTCCAGCATTGTTCATTAAAATTTTATGGTAAATATTTTTATAAATTAAAATAAAAAATTATATTGAGTAATTCTCTTATAAATTACTCATTAAGCTATATCGAATTCGATATATTTATTTCAAATTACTGATGCACGGTTATGCATGCTGACTTAAAGGTAGATTAACATATGAAGCTTTAAAATAAATTGTCTGTAGAGATAGCGCTTAAACCCAAAATGGCGCATGTATATAATGTTGTTAGAGTGTAATGCAATAAAAAAGTACCTTAAGCTAGATGCCCCCATATCTATAGCAGCATGCCCGAGAACTGTCTAAAAATCCGCAAAAATACCAACACTGAGCAACACCACCGATACAGCCGCGGTTCAGTTCGGAGAAGAAAAAAGGCGAGTAGTTCGAAATCGTAATCGAGAGGTGATTTTAAATTTCCCGCACAAACGCAGCGTCGAATCGCGTAGGCACGGTCCGCGCAGGCGCGCCGGCTGCTGTTCGACTGACGGAGCCCGCGCTGCCCGCAGCCTCCGGCGCACCCGCGCCCTACGCCCCACCATTCATGAAAACGGCTCAATGAACGAGCTTCAACGCGAGCTTTTCGTATAGCCGCCGGCTCTCTGCCTGAACACGAGAACTTTTTCAATACCTTGCTAATGTATTCAATTTTCTTTTCGTTTCTTGCGTTTCGGCTCTCTTTAGAAATACTTTATATTCATAAAGACTATGTATAGTGCAAGCGAAACCCTCATTTCTGTCGCGTATTATGTGTCGATGCTATGACCTGTTTTATAAAGTAAATGCTTAATAATCAAAACCTTAAACGTTAGCTGATGTCCGTATGCGTAAAGCTAAGTAAATATTTGATTTCAAGTTAGATGACATTTGCTCTCTGCCCCAGCGAACGCAAAATAATCTATCAATAGTCAACTATATAGTCATCAAATCGTCATAAAAACATTTATTTCAAAATCCATAAATGATTTTATAACAATCTAATTTTAAGTATTTGTCTATTTTTTATCTCATGCATGATACAAAATAAATTCTCTTTGCATTTATTAAAGAGCTTTTTGAAACCGCTAGCAATATGGTGTACAAATACTTGAATTGAAAACTGCATTAGAAGCGAAATATTTGGAGACAGATTACGTACAAATACCATCGATATTAGGTCTATGTTTCGTAAATAGCCCGTCATAAATGCCTTATTGCCATAAACAATTTTAATGTCGTTCGAGATCTCAGCGCTGCCAGTATTTTCTTTGTAAATCAAAATTCAATCAAATAAAATAAAAAATAAAAATCAAATCAAATCAAAATTAAATAAAGTCAACAAAAATAATATCATCACTATATTGTCACTGCGGGGGTACTCAACAATAAACTAAAATCCAATATAAGAATTTATTTATTTTAATTAGATAAATTTGCCCGTGAATTTTTATTGTCAGTGCGTGGACAATATTTTACAATATTAAAAAAGACCGCGGAGTCAATTCGCTATTAACTAAATGGATCGCTTACATCCGGCATCATATCGCAAACTGAAATAATTATCTGTCTGTCCGTGTATAAAACATTTCCTAGTGATATTAATATGTTCCACTTTTAACTTTGATAATGCAACACATTTACCATCCAATGGATAATCAGCTTTTTGCACTATTATTATTATTGTAATTTTAATTGTTATTGTATGTAGGATATATATATATATATATATATATATATATATATATATATATGTAATTATTATTTTAATAGGGAATCAATATTAACCAATTTAGCAATAATATTTAATATTTAGTATTATAAACGCATTTAACGTTAATTCAAGAAGCTAAAGTCTAAGCATCACCGTATTTTGTATTTGCTAAATCCACACAAAGTGATGTTGCATATGTGTAACTAGGACCCCTATATTTGAAAACAAGATGAATATGTAAGATCTTCGTAGCTACAAATGAAGAAACAATAATGAAATGCTTATTATCTGCCCTCTGCGTTTATTTTCAATATCACCTAGTTTTAAGAATGACAGAAAATTTCGCCCGGGACAGTACCACCCACGGCTGCACCTATTTCTGCTGTCAAGCAGTTGCTGTTCTAACAAGGTCTGTTGTCAGTCCACGTGTATTCTAAAGGCCATCTAAGTAGTCAAGAGTAGTAAGACTTCTATGAGCAATCGAGAATAGGACAAAGTTCTGTTAAAGCTCGGTCGCAGATACCTATGGGCGGCAGCGGCCACTTGTGACTGATGCCAGTCCGTTTGCCACTCTCTTAACATAAAAATGGTAATAGAACTTGTTTGAGGTTATAAAAAGGTCCCTAGCGCGGTAGGCAGAGAGCACGGAGTGAAAAATAATACATTTAATACTGCTAAGCGACGGGACGTTTGCAGCAACCAGTTGCGTAGGTCCGTGAAAATATAAAAATTGGATATCGTCGATATGGGAAACATTTTTATCTTGAAATTTGACATTTATCTTTTTTAGCTATTTAGCTATTAAAGTTCTGAAGAGTACATCCGGCTCGTGAAATTTCGCAATACGTCCTTATCTAGGATATTCTAGGGACTAGGAGCCAGCTATTTCCAGACCTTCGTCATAATATAAAAGCTAAAAGTTTCTATGCGCATGTGTTTGTCATTATCTCACGCTCACACCCACGGCACACCTTCAACTGTGTCGGGCAAGGTATTGGAACTATTAAAAGTGTTTGGCTACAAAGGTAAAAATCTTTCTACAGTTACATGAGATAACATTACGAAAGTACAAATACAATTGAATAAACTTTAAGGGTGTCTAACGTGGGATTGTCACTATGCCATGAGTCTGGCAACGGGTCACGTGTTTTCTAATAGTATCCGGAAGAAAAAAAAATAAGTGGAAAGTGTCTTGGGATTTTTAGCACATCTATTAGTTGCCAAAGCCATGATGAGCCAGACCTCCAACTTTTATACTACGCCCAAGGTTTAGCCATCGCAGGCTCTTAGACCACTAGACACGGAAGCATTGTTTGCGCAATTATGCCATTTATCGTGGGCGGTATATCGCACTTACATCCTGTAAAATACTTTATAATTTGATAAAAAATAAAATTATACTATTGAAATACGCTTAAAATCGCATTGCATATTTAAAAATATCTCATTTACATGTAAGTGTATGATCGAGACTCACGCGGCGTCGCTTCTCACTAACCGATATTCAATGCCTCGATTACTAATAGCCTCGATTTATGCAGTCCTGTTATCGATTTATACTAAACTGACTAGTAAACACTGATTGTCAATTACAAGATCTAGTTGATTTGATAGGATTTGTCATTATGATGCCGATCGTCAGATTGGATGATGAGCTCTTTCAAAAATTTCACGTTATCTCTGTTTTCTGCTATTTGAATATAGTGTGGACCGACAAAGTCTTTGACCTCTTCCTCCCACCTTGTCAGCCGACCCCCCTTTGCCTCTTTGACGATTTCATTTACTTAACATTAGTTATCACTAATTGGTGAACCTGACTGCTTAGCCGGGAGTCCTGGGACTTGGATTCCCAGGACAAATATTCTTATCCAGGGCGAATATTTATTCTGTGCCTGGCTGCCTGGTATCATAACATAGACTATCCAATTTGCAATCCATTGGCCCGAATATAGTATTATTGTAAATAAAATAAAATAAATAAATAAATAACCGTCACGCCAGGTTCCTAGCGGGATAGGCAGAGAGCACGGAGTGCCAAACATATCTGTCCTTGCAAACCTGACGTGTTTATACTAATAACAATAATAAGAGGTGTCGAGGAAGGCCGTGGCTCTGCTATCTCAACCAAATAGGTCGGGCACTAGAGTATGGGAGAGTCAACAGCCTCCGAAACCGGCGTGTATGCATGAAGACACTGATGAATAGCGACGAAGTACCTCAGGTTTCTAAGTACAGAGATGTTTGGCACTCAGTGCTCACTGCCTACCCCGCTAGGGACCTGGCGTGACGGTTATTTATTTTAATTTTATTTATAAATGTGAGCATACAATAAAGGTACGACTTGCTGTGACTGTGAGCATACAATAATGGTATGCTCACGACTTAATTGTTTGTTGCCGTTCTTTAGTGTATGTGACATATAATACTTATGGCTTATAATGCTGATTTATAATAAACTCCATATGCCCTCATACAAAGTTTGCGATCTTTTTCCTTGTATATCCCTAATGAACAATGTTTGATAGATTCACCGCCTGACTGATAAAATATATCGTCTATTGTTGTTAACCTTAGAGTTCAATGTCTGCGAGAGACGATTGATAAATCAATAAACTAGCCGTCTCTGTCCCTCTGCACTGTGTAACTATAAAGCTGTTCCTCTCTATCTCTGTAGCAATATGTTTGCAATTTATGATTCCCTGGTAACTCTTGTTTTGGTTTGCTGAAACGTCATTCTGATATGCTTATCTCTCTCTCACTTTGTAGATAGATGGAACATGTTTTTTTTTATTGTGTGGTGATTATTCTTTTAAACGCATTATAAATATTATTTGTAAATTGTCCTAACAGAGTAGGTCTATTATATGTGTCATAAAAATCTACAAGGTTACGGCAATGAACGTGAAAATTATAAATTTTGGTTAAAAATATTCCAGTGAAATAATATAACATTATGTAAATAAATCTCAAGACTTCACTTAAAAGTAAAAGAGTACAGTGGCATTTCATACTCTATTATACTTTCTCTACATTATCATTGCCTCAATAACTGAACATTACAATAATAACTTTTAACACACTATTCCGATACATCAACATTGTAATTTCGATAATAGTTTTTGTTATTTTTCTATCACAACGATTGGCGATACATAAATTATACGAATTATATGTAACCAAAATTATAATAAAAATATATGTAGTTAAAAATGTGTTACAATAGATTACCTATCAGAAATAAAAACCTTTTTCATTTTATTTAAGAACTAACCCGGAACAGTGAAGAAGAAACAATATACTGTCATGCAACGCTGACATCATCATTTTGAAATAAATATTAAAATTTGTCGTTTTGTACCTTTAGAAATATTTAGTTTTACGTAAAATTGTTACAATGTGTGAAAATCTTAGTCCGGATCGCATAAGATGCGAGGCGTGTCGAACGATCAACCTAGCAAAACACATCAAACAACCGAAACCAGATATGCAAATATATGAAAAATGCAGTCCAACGCAAAGGGTAGAATGCTCTCGTGTAACAGGTAAAATAGAATCTGGCAAAATAATAAAAGTTCATTTATAAAATCTACAAAATTCATTTACAAAATGGGGTATTCGACACCATTACATACGTACACAGTTTGTATTCTTTTCGATATTACAGTAATCTTACAACATGTATACTCCTGATATTATTAGAAATATTACACAAATAAGCACCTTTACATACCTACTGGAAGTTACAGGCGAATCTGTTGTAACTCTAGCAACTTATGTAATCCTAATACACTCTCTCGTCTTGATTACATGAACGAAACAAAATTGTTGTAAAACTTACGGTCCTTCGCGCTGTTCAGTTCAACCTCCTTGGCACCTTGTTATCCTAGTATATATTACACCGCATGTAATGTTTGTAACAAGTTGAGTAACCCATTTATTTAAAAAGCCCAATGGAAGACAGGCGTTTCGCTACTTTAATTATTAAACAAACATATATTACAATTTAATTTATACTTTTTTAATTGTTACAAAAATACTAAATGGCATCTAGTATAAAAACAGTTTCATTCTTTATAAGCATTTTGGTTTGGTGTGGTTACCTCGAAGTTTCTATGAACTAAATGTCTCATAAATTCCATCTCTTAATTAAAAAAATCAAGAATATGTAGTTAATACACAAGAAATACTTTACCTACGAAGTGAAGGTTTGTAAAGAAATTATCAGGGTAATAAGATTCGCACTACTTATTCTAAAACATAACTAGGTGACTACTTTCATTGGCTTTAAACACACATATCATTTGCGAACAAAAAATGTGCATCTTCGTTAAGAATAGATAAAATGTGTGTAAGAATTGTTTTAGGAACAAATTAGGTATAGAACGTTTTCCTTGAAGTTACAATAATTGATTTTATATCGTATATTACGTTCACATTCACAAACCTTCAGTAATTTAATGATTCACACATTTTTTACAGAGCTGCCACTACACCCAACGTGTATAAAAGTATGCAGTAAAGAGGAGTATAGGCTGAATAAAAGTGGTAAAAGATTTGTAATGCCCAAAATGCCGCTGCCGTATGCACATGGCAGACTTATGTACCTGATTAAAGTAAGTATACCTATAGATTCTTGATATAATTCACAGACAAATGCGGACACATATGTCTGTCCTTCAGTAGTCCTCTGCCATTGTCGAAAACGTCCGCTTGTGTTCGCCCCTACTTATAAAAAATTTAAAGTTTACGTTTGATATAGAACTGTCTTGACGTGTATCAGATATAACAATTAATATATTTTAATATTATTTTCATTTTCTTTAAACAAATATACACTAAACTATTCGATATTGCTTTAATTAGCACTACAGTCAGTCGTTCTTTACTTTTATAACTGACACGGCAGTGGGTGCCTCGTGTTTACACATGAATAAAGATAGAGCATTGATATTTTAGCTACTCTTCTTAGTATAGGATCCCAGGTAATTTTTTTAAATAACTTTAATTACTCTAATCACTCCTATGTCATACTAATATTTTCAGCCACGCTGCCTTTTATGTTATCTGAATTATTCTTATAAAAGCGATGTAATTAATTGAGTACTACTAAATAGTCAATTATTTGAAAGAACTAATTTGGTTGAATTAAATATTTTTAAATAGTTTTCACTCAAAATAAATTACACTTTGGATATAAATCATGTAGATATATACCTATTAGCGGACAATGAATAAAGAAAATATGTTGCTTCCCTTGTGAACATGTTTTTCTGAACTGATAACTAGTTCATAAAATCCTGGTAATCGATGCTTCAATGCACCAAGCAGATTGGCCTATCGCCCCCGTATACTTTTCAAATTGAATATTGATACTATCTATTTTAAATCACAATACATATTTTAAATATCATGGAATAGAGGGACAATTCAATAAACAACACATAATGTAAATAATAAAAGACAAATTACCCAAAATTTTAAAACAAGACAATGCAAATTTGTTTTTAATCGTGCTGAAAGTACGTTCTTCTAATCAATCCAGTTGGAACTCCTCATTCATGTTATCCCAGCAAATAATTTTCGATATGAATTAACCGTTAAAAAATTTACCCTGCAAAAGCGATTGTCTTATTCTGTCCTTGTCCTTCACATTGGTGTACGATTCCGAGACATCTCACAAGTTTATTAGTCTGTCTCTATCAGAGAAGTCGCACTATATTTTGGCTAGCTCTTTCATGTATATCTGTCTTCGTCATACTTTCAACACAGTTCTTGTCACCCAATATGAAACACCTCTTCAGAATTCATGCGCTCCTTTAGTCCCAGTTTACTTGTGCGTTGTTTGTTATTAGAACAATTACGTGCTGTTTGAGTGGCGCTGCTTCTTGATGCAATAAAAATAATTTTAGAACATTCCAAACATCCAGCTAGCCAACTTTTCATGATACCCCAGTTACGCATGCTTCGGTTACCTGTGGTAACGTGGTGGTTAACATTGTTAGTATTTCATGCGTTCATACATAACTAGCATCTCATTTCTGATGGACAAACATGTTGGTGTTAATTATATCAAAATAAAAAAATATCTCCCAAACAGGCTGGTCTCGTAGTCGGCGCTGTTTATTTCACTCACACGCAAGGTGTGTGGGGCGACCAGCAAGACGTTACTGAGTGCATTCGTCGTTGGCAGGAATACTTGCGCAGCATTAACACTAGACGACCGCCAGTTTTTGATCAATGCGGTAATGTTGTTGTAAGTTTCGACAAGTATAAAGACATGTAATCGAGAAAAGCATGAATTATGTATAACCGTATAATCTACGTGAAATTTGTAGTGCATAAAATATAAATTGTGCCCACGTAACATATTTTTAATGCAATATTCTTCATGCTGTCCTAAAAGTAATTATTACATTATTATACTCGTAGCTACATCATTTCCTCCGTTCACAGCTGCAACCAAATTTTTAAAACCCTATACCTAATTGAACATAATGGAAAAAAAATCCTAAATTATACCAATTTACACAATGTTATGTAAACATATAACGGATATATAGTTTTATATCTATAATTTGTCTTAAGTAAATGAAAACTTTTGGTAAATTAACCAATAACTTTTATTCTTTTTGTAAAACAAGGTGTTTCAAAAATTCAAAACATTTTGCATAAATTATATTGCTTACGTAATATTAATTGTTGTGTTACCTATTTTTTGATACTTTGGTAAATAGTCAAATCCAAATTTGAACGATTTCATGACTTATATAATCATTTAATTAAACGATGTAATATGGTAAACATATTTTGTAAAATAGTACATTTGTTATAGTTCAATAACGTCGTCATATTTTTATTTCATGTTCAGACTTACTAATTTATCATATCACCAAAGTCTAGATTAGATTGAACCTTTAATTTCACTAGTTACTAGGTACTAATTTGAATGTATAACAACCAATGCCGGCCTTGTTGCTATGAACTACCTACATCAATGTATGACGTCCTGGTACACATTTCTCGTCTAGACAGCGAAGCGCCTTTCGTTAAAATTATGCGCTCGAATTGCGAAACGTCTGTACGCAATGCGAGTTCACTTCACATTCCTCCGCACGAAATACAGTGAACGAGACTAACCGACATGTCTGTTTCTATAGGCTGAGTTCCTAGTCAGTATATACCATTTCTGCGCAGTGATATGACGTAGCAAAATTGACCTCGCTCGATATACTCTTATACTCTTCACTCCTATGTGTGTTATCTCTGCTGAAATAACTGATGATTCTATGCGCCATGTTATCCTAGTACCAACACGTGCGCAAAATACTACGGACGTCATTCCTTTGACGTTTCATTCATTCCACTACATTCCTTCCTCCCTCCACAAACAATTTTAAGGACATTTATTTCTACGAAGTTTATTTCAAAAGAGAACTATTATTTTCTTCTATTTTAATATTCTATTACTAAATGTGGTAACTGTTTATGGTTCAAATTTTAATTTTCGATCGATCATAAATAGTATCTGAAATTCAAACATTTTGAGCAATATGTGGGGCCCTACAGCGCACTTTATTACTGTTGACAAATTTATGCCGGAAATAGCTTCCTTGCGGAAATAACGTTCTGGTAAAACTGGGTCATATCATTGACAATGTTTCATTGAATTGATAATTCCTGGCAAATGTTCGGGGTGTACGTTGTACAATTTTATTTCTACAGAAGTACAGCGAATGTAACTTCTTTCCAGCGAAAAGAAACGACTGACAGTTTTCTGGCGCCAATTTATTCCATGTACAAAACTGCTGTAACTACGTGTTTTGCAGGTAAAAAATTATTACAACATTACATTACATATGACTGAGGTTGGTCTAGATTATGATGACGGTTTTGTCAAATATAATACATATTAAAACTATTAAAAATTGGATGTAAACAAAGATCTTTAATGTAATGAGACATTTTTTAAATATTATACTTGTTGCTACGGTTTAATTCCAGGACGAAAAAAAAATATATTTTGGTTTAGTCATCATTTTAATAATAATGACAATATTTTTAGGTGTGGTGAAAGTGCCTTTATTAATAAAATGTGCATATTTCGACTACCTCGAGGCTCTAAGAAAAAAACAGGAGGAGGAAGATATGGAACGCAAAATTAGGAAGAGAAGCTCTTGAAACAAACAAGTTTATTTACCAATGAAATGTTAAAATGTCCCGGATTGCTTTTTACTCGTTTTATAAAATCGTATTTTAACACAACTTCCATTGTTGTTTTAGGTTTTTATGTTACTGAATAAATTAATAACGTAATATTTAATACACTTTTGTGTGTGCTTGTAACTATTGTGACAACAAATAGATAAAAAATATTGACGGACAGATGACAAACCTATTTTTTAAATCATGATTACATTAGTACCTACTAAGTACTTAATATTACGTTTAGTTATACATACTGTAATCATATTTGACATTGACTGCGAGGCATCTAAGCTAATAACAAAAGTTGATTGGTATGTAAACTTAGTACAAATTCTGATATTAACTAAAAGTCCCTATACATAAGCATTCATAAAAAAAATCATAACAGGACAAGTTTTGTAGCATTCATATTTATACTGTTGGCTTTAACAATATATGTTATTATTGCACGTTTTAATATTATAATATACATATATCTCTAATATCCATGTTCTTATGAGAATCTGTCGTGGCGTCGCCGTATCTCTGTGGTGTGTAAGTCGAAAAAAGCCGGATTTTCCTCTTGAGCACCACTAGCAAGCATGTATTCCAAGTGACGGATATAACAGATTGCTATCCTGGGAATACAAAAGAAAATGAAAGAGAACTGAAGATAAAATGTCACAGTAATTAACAGACGCGATCCATCTTGTAAAAAAAATCTGTCTATAAGAGCCACAAAAAAAATGTACTTGATTCGTTTGCAGCGCGGCAAATTTTTGCTACCTTTTTTCAATAGCCGTCAAATGATATTTGTTGATGAGGCTATGCCCTTCGTTACTAGTAGTATTTGAGTACATTATTGAAAGAAATAATACGTTTAAAATTACCTTAAGCATTCTATCTTGGAGTACTTCTTTTTGGAAGGTTTGGTAACTGGCAATTTAGAACGTAGCAGATCGAAGGCCTTATTCATGTCACGCATTCTCGTTCTCTCTCTGTCGCATGCAGTTTTCTTATATTCTGCAATGATTGCTACGTTACACCAAAAATAGTTCATTTATATGATATGTCATGATAATAATTAAGAGATTAAAAAAAGCTGATCGTCTAAAATTCACTTCCAGCGATATTAGAGTGGGGAACTATGTAAAGAATTCGCCAGAGTCCATGCACTAGGAACCGCGGCAACTATATTAATGTTATACTCCCTATAATCTTGATCTCGGTATGAATGGGATATATTTCACAAGCGAAGGTTAAATAGGGTCGCAGTGCATGTACGGCGAGTGTCAGTATGGGTTGGGATCGTGACCCGCCGCCAGTTCCCCATTCCATTACACACTACTTGCAGGTGAGAAAGCAAAATTATACGCTTTAAAATGAAATAATTTTCGTTAAACTCTCCAAAATGCAAGACGATTATCCAAATCTCGTCTATTCGCACCTAAAGGTGGCCTGGAGTGTGATTGGCAGTAAAATTTAATTCCGGAACTTTTAGGCACTTTGAGGCTTCAAACACTAGTTCAACGTGTCACAGGAATCATAATTTGACTTGAGCACATAACTTAGAATTTATCCGTATAGAGATACGCAGGCAAGATTATCAATATTCGCTAATTGTTTTTTATCTAAATTAATTTACCTTTCTCCAACTGTAACGCTCTCTCTTTCCAGTTCATCATGGAGTCTTGCTGATGCATGTCGTCTCCTGTAAACTTAGGGTTATCTTGAGATTCGTGCGAAAAGTCCAAGGAAGATTCAGAGTTTGCCGTGTCTTGTAAAATTGCCGATTCTCTGTACTCTTCGGACTCATAGTATCGGGGACCTTAAAATTGTTTTTGTGTTATTTAGTTTTCAAAACAATAGGTATTTTCGTTATTTTATTAAATCTAAAACACCGTAGAACCTTTAGTTGATCACTGATTTTAATTGATCTTCGATCTAATTAGTCATTGAACTTTGGAGTGGTAGGTGGCAGGGTATATGACGGACACTAAGTTTGTATTTAGTCAATTCGTTAAAATAGTGCATTTTAAAAATATGTCTCACTAATTTGTTATGCTAATATTTGATATTAACACATTAAATATCGGTGCAATTTAGAAAAAAAATTGTACCTAAACTGTCAAGAAATACGCATTGTAATTATTTAAATACTGTTAAATGTAAACTTTGATTAATTCATTTTGTAAATATATATTTTTTAATTTACCTTCGTGTGTCGTTTGGTCTAGTTCGTGAGGTCTGAAATACGTAATTCTTCTAGGCTCCGCATAATCATCCAGCACGTATGACCTATGATGCGATATCGTTTTATCATACTTCTTGTGCGAGAACGGGAGTTCCTCTTTGGGTTTATCATCTTGCCTGCCAATTTCAAGAATTACACGATCCTCTGCTTCCCTTTTGTCTTCCTCCTCCCCTTCTTTTAAAACTGTATAGTTGGCTATCAAAGGTATCGGCGATTCTTCGTCGTACGTTTGATTGTACATGGTATGTTATATTTAGATTTCTCAAGAAACCACAAATATCTCACACATCACATTTATTAAGTATTAGAATGGTCCGAACATTTACTGAACTATATTTTAATCCGTCTTTTCTCTACCTGCCGTCGCCAAGGACTGTGTCATACACTTTTCTGTGCTATTGTCATGCATATTCGATCAAAGTTGTGTGGTATTGTGTGCACAAGTGTTTTAACTCTGTTTTTAGGTTTGGAAGGAGCGCCGTACGTCTCCCGCTTTGTATTGTATCATTATTGTTAAATGTTTGTTTTGTCACTAAAATGTGTGCTATTTTATTTTAACACTGGCTTATAATCGCAAGCAAGTATATCATATATTATCGGTAATTAATTTCGATGAAAATATCGTAAGTAGTTATAACATACCTGTAAGCATAAATAGTAACAAATCACTTTGTTCAACAGAAGTTAGGAACGAGGTACGCTTGTAACCAATCTCAAATACCGATTAGGTTTTCATTTATTGCAATGTTCTGCAACTTAACTCTTATTAATTAACATGATTAACCTAGAACACAACGCAATCACCTGTATAAATGCAGAAATATGTGCCGCGTCACGAACCAACAAAATTATGAACAATTGTTATAAGTGAATCATAGCACGCACCTCTGCGTTGTGAAATGTTGTTTTTCAATCCAATTATAAAAACCATTCCACTGTTGGACTTTTCTCCTAAAATAATAGAAGGGTGAGACAAAAGTTGGTTGTTTTGGTCCAGTATAAGTTGACAAACGTTGCACAAAATAGGACGACAATATGGACTATTGGTGACTAGGTTTCATGATGATGTTTAAATATACTGTTATACTAAGGTTTATTATTAAAAATAGGTACATACTTATGTATAAATGCTGAATATGTGCACCGCATCCGAAATATATTCTAGAAGCCCAGAAAATGTACTTTTGTACTAGGAAATGTCCAGTCGTTTCATGTACTGATCATATCCTGGTAATAAATAAATAAATAACCGTCACGCCAGGTCCCTAGCTAAACATCTCTGTCATTGCAAACCTGACGTGCTTCGCCTACATTCATCAGTCTTTTTATACATACACGCCGGTTTCGGAGGCTCTTGACTACCCCATCCTCTAGTGCCCGACCTATTAAGTCGAGATAGGAGAGCCTTGGCCTCCCTCGACACCAATTTCTATCAAAACTCGCGTTTTAACACTCATATCATGGTGTATTCCAAAAATTACAAATAAAACAAATTTGAAGCTCATCATATTTAATTTTAGCAAAATAAATTATCTATGATTTACACACAGCCGTACATTTACAAGACAATATCGTATCATATACACAAAGAAAAAACTCTACATCCACGGTAACGTAAATAAAAAAAAACCTTAATAGCTAAAGCTTTACATGTCAGTGTAATTACGATTACAATTTAATAGACATTAAGACAAAAATAATTATTATGATAGGATTCCTTCATATTTTATAATCTGTTGAAGACAAAGTGTGGTAAACTTTATTGTTCTTATTGTAGATATACTATTTCGTTGGTTATAAACATGAAAAATGTTGATTGGAAGAAACGCCACAAGTCTTGACAGTTGAGCTTTCGTATATTCAGATTGTGGACGAAACGCCCGTAAAAGTTGACAGCGAGAAAAGCAGCGGTCACCCGATTGGATGGCTGCTATCCTTCCCAATTAAGGAAACTCGCGACCAATTTCTAACCAACTATACAACCATAATTAGTGTTCCAACAAATCACCAGATGTCACTATTCCTTAATCGTTCAGAAACTTCACGATTTACTAAAGCAAGTTCTCAATAAATGAAATGCTTAAAAAATGTACTGTCATATTTATATTACCGTTTTATATATGTAACCCTGTATTGATAGAAATCGAAAATCGCATGCTTCAGTATTATATATGTTATCTGTGCATCATACATCAATGCGTGTTAAAAAGTATTAGACGTACAGAATGTATTTACTCCTCTGGAGTTCGTTGCTTTATACGCTATTTATGAAGATGATAGATGGCAAACAATTCATTGACTCAAATTTCAATAAATACCCCGGATGGTTCGAAACGGTTCGGTCCGGATGGTTCTGGAAACACTTCCCCAATGGTATATTAATTTGTCATGATATCATATTAAATTAAGCTGGTATAAATATTGACAACATTACAACGTTTTGATTGAATATACATATATTGTAATAATCAAATTTCAATATAAATACACAAACTACTGTTTGACAAACCCTCAATATTAATATTCACAATCTCTTAACACTATTAATACATTTTGCTTTAGCGAGGATGACGAAGTTTACATAATGTCAAAATTTAAAAAGTTGGACATACATAGTAATTTCAATAAATGCTTTTCATATTTTGTTGTATGGGAGATGTACGCACGCTCGCCAAATTATTTTTAGTTTATCAGTTTGAATTCTAATTAATTATCCTCTAACATGCACACACTAGGAGCAGCATGAGTGAAGCATGTCCTGTGCTGTCCTCCCACAGTTGTGGGGTAAATTTGAGTGCTTTGTTTTTGTTTACCTTTTCCTTAACATTTTTGTAAGCACCGCGTACTTTATTTGCCGATCGTTTTGTCCGCTGACGTCATCGATGACGTAAGTCGACGAGCGAGCGTATACCTCCGGCCACGAGCTTGCCAATGCAAATTAGACCTCAATTTTCCTAATCTTGAAAAACTCCTGCATCACCTCGTCCGTGACCTTGGCCCTTCTCGCCTGGTACTCTTGGATGATCGGTGTTAGTGTGTCTATTGCTATTTTCTTCAGTTCTCCCGTCAACATCTCGCCAGACTCATACGATTTTTTTATCTGTGAATTTTTTTAAATATTATTCTTTGCCACTTTCGCGCAAACGACCGGCCGCTTCAAATATCATTGAAAGCACTTGTGTGGGAAATAAGTAGTATTCTCACCTCAACTAGCCTCTCGTCGTCCTCCAAGAAGAATGTTAAGTATTTGTAAGCTATATCGACCTCAGTGTTGCCACCTTTCTCTCTGTGTTCCTCGACTGTCGCTTGACCTCCAGAAAATGCATATTTATTGATCTGAAAGTAACACATATTTTTGATACCTTTTAATTTGCATTACGAATTGTGATTAAAACTAAGCTATACAACTGAAAGGAATGTATCATTACATCTATTGTTTTATCTCTTTCAATATAAATAACAATAATATAATATCTCCGCACATGGTTCTATATACATACATAAATACATGCATACATTATACGTATATAGATATTTTTTTCATAAATCACAAAGATCTTCTCCTGGGTGGGGATCGAACCGACGACCGCGAACCGCTGCACCAACGGGCCAGTCAAAAGTATAAACATTCAAGAAATAAATACTAATATTAGTGTTACACTATTTTCTACTCAATACACCCAGTAGTATTATATCGGTGCCTATTTTCTGTACAAATAGATATTAGAATAGCTCTGTAATATGTAAAGAGCCCCTGCCTTATTCTTGATCTGCTTAGGCGTGTCGCTGAGGAAGACGGTGGCGTTGACGTCGCTGGCCGACATCTTGTGCTGCGCGCCCTGCAGCGCCGGCAGGAACGTGGCGTGCAGCAGCGCCGGCTTGGGCAGCTTGAGCCGCGCGGCCACGTCGCGCGTCATGCGGAAGTACGGGTCCTGGTCGATCGCGCACGGCACCAGGCACGGCACCTGGGATGGTGCGAGGATACCTATCATTTGGCGAAATGCGCTAACGGATCTTAGACAGTCTTGTAATTATTGTAATAAATAAGTCAATGTCTTAAGACGTCTCTACAGCCATCTAATGCCTAACTAAACAGCTGCTATGCTATAGTAAAAAGATGGCTGATGAATTATTACAAATATACGTAAATATACGTACAGACACAGAATTAGATATATATTTTGAACAGTATTTCAAACGTGGCATGTTTAAGCGAGCAAATATATAATTTAAAATGATTGCCAATGCTTTACATTGTCCTTTGTTATTTGAGAAATAAAATATTGTATGTATAATATCACATTACTTACAACTTTATTTTCAAATATGAATGGGAAGGACGTCGAGAAGGCGGGAGCGGCCTCTATCGAGGGGAATGTTATTTTGCCGATGACATCAGAGTCCCCGAAACCAAATATGCCCTTCACTTGGTTGAACGTGACACACTTCTGTATCCGGAGCATGTTCTGATAGAAAGCTGGGCACTGGCTGCAAACAACACAAATATTTAATGAGCACAAGCACATCTTGGCACAATTCGACACACGGCCGTCTGATCCCAAAGTAGGCACTTAAACTGTGCCTGTGCCTGTATGCCATATATACATATAAATGTATACATATAAATATATACATATAAGTATATACATATAAATATATACATATAAATATATACTTATATAGATATTTTTTTTGTTTTACAACCAGACACAGAACAAATACATGTGCTCATCACACAAATACTTGTCCCGGGTGTTGATCGAACCCACAACCCCTGGAGCAGTAGTCAAGTTCACTAACCACTGCACCAACGGGCCAATCCAATACTCCTCATTCATACACATGGCCATAATATACGATATTGATACTTCCATAAATAATATTGTCACACATATATGTATACACCCAATACGAATGACAGAAATGAAATCCAAATTTATTATTACATGATCTGGCAGTTGGGGAAATAAACTATATGTGACCCAAAAGAACCTCTGAACACTGAAGCAATAAGGACATCAAAGAAACTAACCCAATAAAATCCAAATCATTGTAGATAAATGTATTGGCCGGATCGAATCCAACCGCTATAATGTCCTTGGCATTGCTAAAGGCCATCTGTCTCGCGTCCTCGATTTTAATGTCCCTCCACAGAACCTTCTCATCATCGGTCAGCTGGATGATAAGGGGCACTTGGAAAACATCTTGCAACCATCTGAAAATAAAATGAAATATAGTTAACAACTTGTGAAGCATTAGTCGTTTTCTTAACTGATGAATGTAGCCAACAAGCTAGTGCTAAAAGTAACTGCCTACAAGCATTTGTGACCAAAATTTAGAATTAGTTTATACCCTATTGGTCCACCAGTTAGGGAAAGTAACTGCCAAACCCGGGTTTGTGGGTTTCGTTTTGGACTAGGACAAGTATTTATGTAACGAGCAAGAGTTTTTCTTGTGTCTTGATATAAGATTTTTTATTTATAATTCATAATAATTCATAATTCTTTATTGTACACACAATACAATACACTATAAACTATATACATTTTATTTAAAGGATC
>DVPR01000070.1:0-18712 GCA_018239345.1 Oxynetra stangelandi
TGCAAGGACAGAGATGTTTGGCGCTCCGTGCTCTCTGCCTACCCCGCTAGGGACCTGGCGTGACGGTTATTTATATTGTCTAATGGTTGCCTGGTTACTATAATACAGTACTGCTTAAATACATGATTTGGGATCAAATGACCGTATCTGGAAATTTTGCAAGATATTTACTTATTGTCATATAATTATATCTATCCTTAAAATTATGAAATAGTGTAAAACATTTCTCATATACAAACAAAATTAGTATTTATTAAAACAAAAAAAAACCTTCAGATATGTACATACAAATGTGTTGTGGTCTGTTGTACAATAACCGTTTTTTATTTATATAGTTATAAAACAAACCTTCACTTTTTGACGAATTTCTAAAACTTTCGCTATGAAAGAAAGCCATGATGGATTGGATGGTTGTTGATCAACTAAATGTGTCTGACTCGCGTGTTTACAGTTTGAACGTTTATATAGATAAAATTATATATTACATACCCACGAATAAAATTAAATAAAATTAACATGTATACAAATCAATCGTAAGAAGTGATTCCGGTTTGTAACTGATATGGGCGGCAGCGATCACATGTGAGTGGTCCTTACTCGTATTTTTTTAATTATGCAAGATTACTGAAAAAAAAAAAATCAAGAACATCTCATTGCACAACCCATTAACATAACATAATAATATAACTATTGTATCGGTGAACAGCATTAAAAAGTTCTTAAATTCGTAGAATTACAGCAAATATGGCTAAGTACCTACGATGAATGACAAAAGTATTTTGCAATAATTTTTGTGAAATTTGCATACTGAACCGTTTTTAAAACTAGCATAATGCAGCTGTTTGTTATATAAGAAAACTAAAAAGAGAGATATGTTGAACATCATTATCATGAAACTGAATTAAGTCTAGAGCTGAACTTTGAGTTCGCTATTCTTAAATGTTTAAAGGTACTTACATACCTTTCCAACCACGATAAGAATAAACAAATCTATCCGTATAAGAAGCAATTGTCATAGATGCAAATCAACTGGCTTCCTATTTACTAGCAGCGTGATTCAGTGGTAAAGGTAATAAGCTGTGAGTGGCTCGCGGTCGGACGGCAAGATATCTTTTTGGAAATAATAATACCTACTAGTGGTGTCCAGAAATGAAGAATGAATTAGTTATCAAGGACACCAATGGGTTTCAGTGCGCGGGAATATTCTAGAATATGCTGCGGAACTACGAATTAATAATAAGCAGCGTTTGTTAATAAATAATCAGTTTAGTTAATAAAAGTTATTTGCGGCTTCTACACTAGAAATTGTTATAACAAATGCTACTTACTACACCTTGCGATACTGAGGACTAACATAATTCCATATTATTGTCCTAAAACCTTGTGTCAATTTCACGTAAATATCCTGTTGTCAATAATACAATACCAAATATGCAATACTACACTGGCAGTGTAAAAATATATAATAAATATCTCAGGACACTGCCAAAATACGTATCAATAATCATCCCATGACGCCACAGTTTATAATAAGAACATCTAGCGAAATAATAAATGTTTTCAACACTATTTCTTACACCAATAAAGTACGAACATAAAGATAGCATTTAAGGATCGTCTTCCAAATAACAAATAACCGTACACTTTCGAAGAGCACCGCTACTGTTTCATTGTCAGTCCAGTGACAACATAACACAGCATATCTTTGTTCAAAACAATCAAAAGTCATTAAAACAAACTTCTATGGGAGTGCACAAAAAAGGATCACCAATGCTCACTGTCCACGACATTATCTGTCACAAATCGATTGTTATTTTTTGTAAGAAATACACAAAAAGGCCGGTTCGTTTGTAAGGCTTAATGCCTTAACAAAATAGACAATTTATTACAATGAAGACAACAGCATGAATAGTTTGCCTTGGCGTTATTAGTTCACTGGATTTTTCAACAAATATTTGTTACAGAAATTCTTATACTGTGACCGTAATAGGGTAAATGCCGCTGTTAGTAGTTAGTAGCGACCGCAAATTTGTCAGACCACCTTGCAGCAAAATGAAATTTATGGTCCCAAAGCCAGGAAGAGGACGTAAGCCGTGCCGTTGCATAATCTCCACAATTTATGGTTACTTTTGTTGACTTTCCTGCACTTTGTTCTTTTTGTGTTATTTAATTAACTTCGACAGTTATGAAATGTAAATTACAAATATGCGTTACATTGTGTTCTTTAACAAAATTTAATTAAATGCATTTTTATTAAATTAATAAGTTTTAATGTTGGATATATTTTCTGTCTCGTCATAGTGGTAACAACTTTGGTCGTTGAAGCATTTTATTTATATTTACGAGAACAAAAGCAGAATTATAAACAATTGTAAATGTTGTCATTTAGGATATATGGAAACCGCCAACTCAGAAAAAATTATATTCGTCCATTTGATGTTATAAACATTGCCCTCATCATGTCATTTTACATATCAGCTTTCCGATCTGCCACCGGCAACATTGTTTCTTTGATGACGTTATTTATAAAGAATGCATCCGTTGCAAAATCACGTACAAAATTGATAATTATCGGAAGTAATTTCTCTGGATCAATGTGAAATCGATTTAACAGGAACATCAAACTTATCTCCGAAATCGATCACGCCCATGAAAATTTGACCGATTTGTATTCAGAATCTGCACGTGAGGCAAAGGTCGGTCCTTGAATTAGAGAGAGGAAATCCGGAGTTCATTGTATCCAACTCTCGTGCACTTTACCTGACCGATAGATAAAAGGCTCTCATAGGATACGGCTATGCTTGTCGGATATATATATTTTTTTCATTAAATTACATGGTGTCGCAATCTTCACACTGCCTACTGACTCGTACCTGCCGAAAAAAAAATGTTTAGTGAAAAAATAAAATTAGAATTTGGAATGCAAATGAGATGCAACGGTCGCGACATTGTTGTCAGTTTTTGCATAGAAAAAAATCAGCTTTAATTTTCTCACGTTAGCGTTTTTTTTTCTCTTCGAAAATTTCTAACGAGGGTTTAATTTGAAGAACTCTTTGGGGTTTGATTTTTAGGCTTTTTCCATTGTTTTTTTTCAGTTGATTCTTTGTTTGCGAAAACAAAGTCTCGTAACACGGTTGTCGCAAAAAATAATTACACTCTTGATTTATGCACATTTTAGTGTCTTTTTTTAAATCTTTTTTTGTTTAATCAATTATTCGTCTTCACTCTTTAAGAAATATAATTTATACACGTTTTTGTGTCTTGTTTTTAGGATTATAGTTGTAACTGATAAAAACGAAGACGATAGGAAAAATCTTCTTGTCTCAAAGTCTATTCAGATATAAAGTACAATGTTTGATACTTTATATCTAAATAGATTTCCAAACGAGACTTGTTTCTCTGTAATACTTGAAATCGGGCAATATCAATGACAACTGTTTATCATTAACATTCCTATTTCGAATGGACTAACTGTTATAAAACAAAATAATGAGTATTATTCGGTGCTTGCACTAAGCATTTCTAGGAAGAGCAGCAAACAAAGGATCAGAGAGAAAAATGCGTCTCCCGAGCTGCGCATTGCCGACCACCGGACTAAAAAATTTTTCATCGCCGACGTTCAATTAACGATTTCCCTTGCCATATTAATATTCAAAACATTGAAATCTCTTATAAATCGATTTCTCATATTGCTCGATAATAACGGAAGTCAATATCAAAGTAACGGAAACCTGCCGGAGCGCCGCATGCTATTTTTTAAGGGCACCGTGACATCATCAAACAAAGGACGACCGCATCTATCTTTTGTAGCCGAAGAAATAAATTAAACTATCCTTAGGGGAGATTTTTACCGTTAATTCTAATCTACATGTAAAAAAAACGAACTTTAAAAAACCCCGCGGATGTCTGTGGGAACTCGGCGCTTCTCAAAAAACCGTGGGCAGGAAGCGTTATGGTAAGTGTAAATATCTAAGTTGACACAGAAAGTTTATGAACGGATATTTATTTGAAAGATTTATATCTCGCAGCTCCGGTCTTTTTAATTACTCTCCGCCTTCTTTTATGTAAAGTGGGAGATTCATAAGAGTAATTATAAGGTCGATTTTGACATTTAGTTGTTAAATCAGACGATGGTTTTTACCCTCGCTACTATTACAGTTATTTTTAATATACAGTTAGGAATAGCTTACACACTTTCAAATATGAGTAGATTAACCGTACAAATCATATTATACAGGAGCTAGTAAGAGAAAAAACGATAGGTATTGAAACATTCAATTTATTTACAACTACACAATTTATGTATATAGTTAATTTACAATTTTACCAATTAATTTCTAAATGTACACCACCGCGATCATCATAGTTGCAATCTATAAAAGCTTAGAAATTAATCTGAACCAGTAAGGTTCCATCAGTCGATTACGTCTAAAGCTCGGCGACCAGAGCTTCCGGTCGTTACACACTTCCGCCTTCGCATAAAACTCAATAAAGCACGGTTTCAACCAGAAAACGCCTCATCAACGACATATTATCGCCGTGCCACCATATGTATTCGATAAAGTCAGTGGTTCTCAAACATTCGTAGTTTTATTTTGGTTAAAGCACAATGAGATGCATTTCTGATGTCTTTTACCACTCTATACAACTTAGTCCAAAAGAGCGCTGCTGTACATTAATATGTACTGTACGTAGATGTATAATTATTACTAATGTTATTACTTTTTAGTTAATGAATATTTCTTTGTGAGGTGTAATTCAAGCAATAAATCACTCGTAGATAAAACTTAAGCATTTATACTTTATTTACTTGAACCATCCAATATCGATTATCAAGTTACGCGCAAGTCACATAACGGTCCATAGACATTTTACATTCGTTCAAATTAACTTATAAGGATTCGGATTTAATCACATGAAAATTAAAGGAATTAATAATACTATTTGACAATGCCGAATTGCCAGGGTTTTGACTATCATAGTGCCAATACTCGAGCCCCCAGTTTTTTCAACATTCTAAGGGTGGCGAGGCATCAGAGTGTGTTTATAAAAACATATGCACATTTTTTAAGAATGCATCTCGGATAGATCAAGGTGCAACGCATTGTGCAAGGGACACACTCGTACATATACAAGGGACATGCAGTTTTTAATAATTCTCCACGTGCATTTTTTTATATGCGAGAGTGTTTTTTGAGATTTCTCACGCTGAGTCCCATTGAGGACCAGATCTGTGGGTAGATACATCTGATGGGTATTGTTGATGGCACATTCGAGTGCATTTAAATGTGAAATCTTTGATATCGTTTATGAAATATACAAAATTTTTTTGTAGGTACCGACGTGTAATATTTTGCGAAGTTTGAAGTGGTCGAAAAATTTCAAGTTTCATCCGGTGCTAGAACAGTTGTTATCCGTCAGTTTTGCTAGAATTTCCAACAGTAAAATAGAAACAAAATTGTCAAAAAATTGTGACTACATTCATATAGTATTTTTAGTTCAAATGACAGAAAAAAATATGATTTTTTTACTACGGACATATGACAAAAACAGATACTGACAAGAAACAAAAACAATATTATATAATATTTATATACAAATTAAAACAAACGCATTAAAAACAAAAGCCACCGCGAGTAATATAAAATATTCGTGATAATAGTAACCCATTTTCAGTTTACAATTGCATAATAATTTTAATGGCTCCCGCATATTCATTACGGTATAAAAACTGTAATACAATATAAACTAGTTGACAGGAATCTGGGTAATGTACCGTAGTGAAAACAATCGAAAAAAAAACCGAACGGGCGCTTCTGGTACGCAAAAACGAAAAAGGGGTGCTTAGAAACAATAGAGAAAAAAATTAGAAAAAAAAGGTAGCCCATTATCAGCTAACTGGGTTGGGACAGGCGGTTAATTTCCTAAAACAGATTTATGACCGTAATACAATGTCGTGTTATGACCGAGTATCGATTTGTTTTACACGAAATCGATATTTTTTACAATTTCAATTGATTGGACGTTTCAATTAAGTAAATTGGCCCTTTTCATTTTTAAATCAGTGCTCTTTTGCTGTTTTAAGAAATCAATGTGTAAGTGAATAAAAGAATGCGTTACACGAAACCAGTATATAAAACCAACTAATAGATGAAACCAAATATTTTTAACAATTATAATATATATTTAAGTATTAATTTATTGTATTATAATTTTATTATTTTAATATAAGATTATTTTTAGAATGAAAAAAAAAAGTTTTTTAGAATTAATATTTCAAGTTACTAATTCATACTTTTTATTTAAACAGATTTCTCAACATTTTATGTCATAAGACCTTATTATCGATACCTATTAAAATATTGAGCTGTGTGTTAAAATTGGGATCCTGAAGTAACTTCCTCGAATCTTTGCCTATAAGTACCCGTCGGTAGATATCTCTGCGTTCGCTTTGTCTATAAATATAATAATAACAATCAAAGCCATTGCGTTTCGTCATAGCTTTGAGAATGACACGATATTTAGCCGGCTAAGCGTACCTATACAATGGCGAACATCCCTTTCACTTCCAACTCTGTGATGTGTCAATTGACTCGTCCAAAGTTGCTGCCCGACATTATAATATCTCATTGTTCCCACTATATATAACTACCTATATACGAGTAGGTACAATCGAGGGACATTAAAAATAATTTAGGCCATAGAAACACCGTTGATTACATCCGACGCAATAAGTTATTGGATTTTCTTTTTTCAAGTACGTAACCGGTTATTTAAAAATGTTGTTATGCGACAAAGACAGTTTTATTGTATTTGTTCCAGTTTCAAATTATGCATTGTAAGTAGGAACCAATGCAAAACTTAAATTGAGATTCCAGATACATCTCGAATCATATCGCAAGCTCACGCCGTGTGACCGAACAGATGCAAAAACAAACTCACTAACGAACTATGGACCACTTGGTGACACATAAATTATTTAAATTTGACTTGTAATACTGTACGGGACACAGGATATGCATAAAAGGGTTGGAAAAAATGCCGAGGGTGATATTTTTTATGCTATTGCGAGGGTCAGGATTATGGTATATTTAATTCAATGCCATGCGACTTGCGATCGAGTATTGCGGCTGCGGCTTGCTAATGTACCCCAATTTCTTCATTATGGGTCTCTTGAATGCATTACATACTGGTTCAGTTAGGAACTTATATTAGAAAATCAGTGTCACTGACAAACGGAATTGCGGCGTCAGCCGCATACGACGCATATCGCATGACGCTAGACGCATGACGCAAAATCTACTATTATTATAATAGTAACTTTAGGCTAACGTCCGTTACGGTAATGCTGATATGTATTGAATATTAAGTTGCTGGGTTTTTTCGCACGATCATTGGACCGTTACGGTAATTGATGAACTTTTATGACGAGACTCATACAAAGATTTATGTTAGTTATATTTATAGAGACATTCATAACGCAAGAAAGACTTATTTATTCGGGTCAGATTCTCATTTTTTTTAAAATGTTATTGAGGTATTATTACGGCAAAGTTAAGAAAAAATAAAGAAAAAAACATTGGAAATAAAATGCACTGAAATTACATTCATTTCTACTTTTCGAATACATTTTTTTTAGAAAATAGGGTTTAACAAAAAACAAGAAATAAATATTTGGAATTTAATTACAAATCCTTACCCGTCCTACATTTAATATGACACCAAACATTTTAATTATTCACACATCCTATAACATTTAAACATTAGAAGACTTGTACTAACTTAAGCAATGACGAGCAAATGAAGTTAACATGAAATCTTTACACAGACAGAAGTTACTCGGAAAAGAAAACTAAAACTATAGGAATACAAAAAACAAAAACTTTTCGCTTAAGAAAATACAATCTTTGCTTGTGTAAAATGAATGTAAATTTTATGTTATAATTATGTAAACTTCATCCACATTTTTATTTAACCGCCTGTTTCATTTAATGTTTTGAATTACTTGAATTATTACTACTGAATAAACGTCAAAACGTCTAGGTGCTAACATAATAATTTAATTTAATTATTTTACATATATTTTGATAATATTTAAATTATCATATACGTATTTACTTAACGTTTAGTAATTTAAAGTATATTAGGTAGATCGATATAAATAAACTAGAAATATTTTTGTATCTTAATCAGATGAAGCTGTTCGTTAATCAATATTGTAGATAATTCTTTTCTCAAATTGCTCAAAAAACTTATCTGATTCTTCACAAATCAACCGAAGCATTAAGTCCAACCCTTATCTCTATTGACACCGCTGATCAAATTCAATTTAAAATCTGCACCCTTATGCCACCGCGGGGCTATTCGGGTCCGTTCGCTTCCCATCCCTTTTTCATCTGTAGCTGACTTTGTCTGTGCTAAAAAATAACCAGGTGGTGTCCAAAAAAAGTACAAAAAAATCTGCAATAGACATTGTTCACGAGGTAAGCCTTTGTAGGACAAAGACGCGTAATCCTTTAGGGGTATCTCCGGACGCGTCTCCACATGTGTACCATTGGCCGGTCCTTTGTATTTAATTCGAAAGGATAAAGTTAGATTGCCGGTTCACGTGAGATATAAAATAAAAATTAGATCAGTTGAATGCAACCTAGTTTATTTTCGTACGGAGTAAAAAGATGGGAGTCGATGTCTATTGTGAGGTTTACGGTAACGTTTCCCCAAAATATATTTGAACTGTCTTAATTTTTTTCTGATGACTGCAATAAGTACGTAACAAATATGTATACAATGTTTAAATTTTTTCACAAAACAGTTTAATTCAGGTTTTATTCAATAAACTGTTTATTGTATAATGTTTAAATTCAATTTGAATAAAAACTGTCTATCTCTTTTAATTTATATCTCTATTTTTAAAACAGCTACGACTATTGTAACTTAGTACTGGCAAAAGACATGGCATACATACGTATCGAGGATATTGAAATTCTCTTAAAAATCCATATTTTTGAAAATATGTATTTCCTCTAGGATTTCGTTCCAAACCAACAACCAAACGTTGAGGGTTAATGGTCAAACATTTGCCATGCCCCTGTACCTACTGATAAATCGCAGGTGGTCCCAATTGCTCAGTGTACCAAACAAAATACGCAACGTGCCTAACAAAGCGAGTGTGGGCCACGTGGCCGCTTAGCATCATCGATTGTCCTCATATTATTATCCTCTTCGCCGACATGCGGGCAGCGAACGGGTTATCAACGTGACGTCACGGGACATTGCGTTTTTGTACCCGACAAGCTTTTACGTGTGCCTTTACTGGGACTATTGATGCCGCGAGAATTGTTGGCCAATAATGATGAAACAATACCGGATATTATGAAAGCAACGTTTGCAAGGTTCACATAACACTGCAATTTTTATGTGAAAAAATTTGCAGCAATCAGAAGTGATCACTGTTGCCATTGAATCGGCAATCGTACATGAAAAGGATTATGGCAATAGGACCGTGTTTCAGAATTCATAAATGTCCACTCATACGATGTCATATTTGGCCGATGCGTAATCATATTTGTTCATCGAATTCAAATCTTGACGATGTTCAAACGCTTCGCTACCGGTCTGTCTTCTGTACTGCTGATTAGAAGTAGAAAAGATAGCAGTAGTAGTATCTCAGCAGTAGAAGAAAAACAAAGGGCTATACCACTTTCCAGAGAAAGACGATGTACATATTTTAGAAGTTAAGATATATGTGCGTTTACTTTAGATGCCAATTGAAGAGATCCTAAACTGACCTATATTAATTAATACTGTTAAGTAACTAATCTCATGATTTTCTCTGTATGATAAAGAACTCGTTTGGAAAAGTATAAAGATAGTAACAACGGGCGGATGTGGGTTTGTTTTCTCTTTTGTATTGACGCAAAAAATATCACTATTTTTACTCATTTCCACTGATGGATTTATACAATAATACCTATATTATCATTATATTAATAAAATCGACCAATTGTTACTAAGAATAACAATTTATTATATTTCTTCTTTCATACAGTTGACTGACCGGAGAGGCTATCAAGCTTTACTCAAAATAAAAACTTTTTATTCGCAAGATTCCCATGAGAACCTAACTTGTCTTTTTATTGACAAAGAAGATTGGCCGATCTCAAAGCAGATGTGCGCGGGGCAAATGATAAAGAACTCAGCTAAAAACCTTATGAGAACTGCACAAATCCTCACCTATGACCCTGGGCTATTTGCAGTTGGACAATAAAAAAAATAAATTACAATCGCAAAGAAAGAAGCCATTGTTTGTTTAAAAAAAATATTAGGGAGTAAAGTTACCTTGCAATTTGAATAAGTATTTTTTAGTTCTATAAAACTGAGGGTCGCTGTGCCAAAAAAAACCGCGCCCCACAACTTGAGGTGCGCGTGTGATTTTTTTAAGACGAGGGCAGTAAAAAGCTCCGTGTAACGCACGTTGCCAATTGGTTTTGGTCAACTTTCTCACGATGCTGCATCTGCTCATCTAAAACGAGATGATGCAGTATCTTTTATATCTCACCTGCGAATTGAACACTAAATATTTGGATGTTATAAAAGCCGAAATTTAGATTTTATAGTCCCTTAGAATCAATTGAAAATACTTAAAATTTTAAAGATGTACCGTAAAGGCACTCAGGCTTTCTAAGAATGAACGGTCTCTTTGTAAGTCACCTAGACTTTTGTCTTGATTACACACAACAATGCCAACTTAGCCGAAGAAATTGCTATAGCTCTAATAAATCCAATATCGACTGAATATCATTCTTAGACTGAATATGGGTTTTTCCCACTAACTGAATTAAACCTGGATGTTGGTTACACATTAATTTAGTACACGTGGGTGGAGGCAACGTTTTGATTGTTATTTGTTTGTTTATTATTTGATTGTTAGTCGAAAAAATACCTTTTCTTTCTTTTTATTTATTTTATATATGTATTCAATATTATATAACGATAACAAGTCCAAGTTCCCTAGTTTTTGAGAACATTGTAAGCGCTTTTAATTGGCAAGTACAATCATGTTGGTGTGTGCATATAAATAAAAAAAATGAATACAAAACGCTTAGGTATTTGTCGCCCTGATTCATGTTACCACCGCACATAGCGAAGTGATGGTGTGTGGTCGGCGGTACCTACTTCACCGTCGCTTATCGCGTGGTATTTAAATTCAAGGGACTACATACACGATGCGGGTAATAGCGACTATACACACGTGAACGAAATGCAAAATGTACTGATGGTCATATCCATTGTTATATTAAATACTTTTCATGAATACATTGCATTTCGATGTCGGTGCATGGAAAGAAGTATACTTGTAATTTTATTATAAGGTAGACATTTGGGTGTCTGATCGATAAGTTACAAGACGCATTATAACAGGAAGAGTTGCGACTTACTGTTCTGTGATTGCATACATACATATGTATGATGAATAATTTTTAGCAGGCCTTTAAGGTCCAATTTGTTACTAGTCACTACCCTCAACATTGTATGCAATAATCCAATTAATAATATCTTAGGGCATTTCTACACGGCTATCTGATACTAAAGTAGGTACTTAGCAATTCCCGTGTTATGATAAACTACATCCATACTTAGAAATGTTTACTTAAATATATATTTATTCGTTTACAATGCGTATTACAGTTTATTAATATAAAAATAAACTTTAATTGTTTTATAGATATATTTACAATTAAAATGTTCTATCAAGTGGTCAATAACTCGCAGCGGCAGTAGTATTACTAACATATACTAACATATGGCAGTACTAAAAACCTAACTATATACTAATGAAAATCGTTAGTATAAAATTTGTTAGTATAAAGTTATAGTGTTATTATAATATTAAAAGTTGCTAATGTAAACATGATGTAGTTCACAGAACTATTTCGCGTTACTCCTATATATAAAATATAAACATATTCATATAATGATTAGAGTCTTAGATTTATCGTGATTTCATGCAAAGTGAAATATACGAAAGAATTATTCCTTATTTGAAAACATTATACTTCATCTTGTATGTTTGTTGAACAACAGTGACGTCATGAATCACAGTTATTATTTATTTATTTATGGATTACCAACACAGGATACAATGGATACATCTATAAACTATAAACTGCATAAATATAAACTTATTCTACTGATCTCGCACTTAATTAAATATATGCATGTATATACATATATATGTATGTTTTTCCGCAACTCTTAGAGCACTTATAACGCCCTGCCCTACAAAAACTATAATATATTTCCTTTCTTTAAATAACTCTTTTACAATTTTTATTTGAACATTTTACTCAATTTTTCAACGACTTTACATATCAACTGTTTAATATTACAGTGTCTATATTTATTTATACTAATTATATTTACCAACTAAATATTGCTTATGCAATTTTTTTTGCTTACATATATAATATATCGAAATGCAAAAGAGAAAAGACAAAAATTATCATAATATTCATATGGCGCCTAATGATTTCAATGCTCACGCGGGCAACACCGCCACCGTATCAACAAAGGGCGTGTTATTCGATCGTAGTATTCGTGTTACCATTTTACTATTGAGAGAAAAATAAAAAGTTTTTTGCATATCCAATGCAGATGTTTGGTCCACTTTTTGTTCGTTTTATTGAAGTGATCGCGAGTACCGTTACCCATATATGATTTTTTCACCTTTTTTCACCGCGATGCGTCAATTTGTTGACAGATGGTTCTGCATTGTAAATGTAAACAATGAGACCGGATTGCAAAGTGTTCTTTGAACAAAATGGTATGCATAATATTACTACTATTTATCAATTTACATTTACAATGAAACTTACATACATCGCTTTGATCGATCGAATAAATAATTATTCATTATTAATTACCCATACATCTCAGATAAAGTTTTCGTTATTTTACAAACATGTTGAGATTTATTGTTATCAACAAAAACTTTAATTATTAATATACAAATATTTTATTTCATAATTGCACTAAATCTTCTGTTTTTTTATATTAAAACACTAAGAAGGACTTGAAATCGACAATGACGATTGCTTTAGATTGGACCGCAGTTCTTCAGATACTACCAAGGACGACTATGATAGTAAGCGTCGAATCTAAGTATCTAGCTAGAGGAAGGACGTTTCTGCCGCTGTAGAGGACACACAACATTGTATGAGCAAAACACCGTCTGGTCAGTTGAGAGTGTCGGGCTGAGTTTGCTTATGTACAAATTTCTTTTTAACCTATAAACAAATGCGACTCCTACATAACGCTTACATCTTTTTCTTATAAAAAAATGGAATGCCTTGTTTTTGAATATTAATCAAGTAATATTAACACCTCATATCAACCAATATATTTGACACCAACAGTCTTACACCTATCGTACTGTGCGATGTCGTTAGCAGATGTCTATTGGAGGTAGCGATCATTCGAAACTGCAGCTTGCCCTTTCGACAATCTCTTCAGATAATACCAACACAGAAATCTGTGATTCAACACGGTTCTGTTATTATCACAATCAATAGTATGATATATGTTTAGCTAATCTTAGTAAGTAATGATAGCCTGGTGGTTAAGAATTCAGTTATCACACTGGGAGTTCTGGGTTCAAATTCTGGCGCGCACCTTTTTATTTACAATGTGCGTTTTAACTTTAAATATCACTTACTGTAACGGTGCAGGAAAACATCGTGAGGATACCTGCACTTCTTAGAAAAAAATTCTAAGGTGTGTGAAGTCTACCAACCCGCACTTGGCCAGCGTGGTGAGTTATGGCCTAATCCTTCTCATTTTGAGAGGAGATCCGTATCTAGCAGTGGAACTTTCAATGGGTTGTTGATGATGATGATGATGATGATGAATACTTTAGTGCTACGAATATTTACACCTTAGTCACAATAAGTGGGTTTCCATATTGCTAGTACCTGTAATACCTCCGTTTTATAAATAACATGATATAAAGCTACCGAACGCTTATACTTATTTAGAAATAAATTTTCTTGAAAAAAGTCTCCTACTTACAAATTTAACACAACAGCGATTCATAGAGCCAATTTAAAACGTCAGCACTATATATGATTTACGGTACGGCATATCCATATAGATAAATATTTGTTTTGATTCTATTATAAAAAATACACTCACTTAAGACAATGTAACTTGTGCAAGTAATGACAATGTAACTTCGCTACAATACTCATCTAACCGTTGACCCCATGGTCGCGGGGGCGCAGTGAGTCATGGCTCTATCAAATTTTAATGGATGCGTTGCGAAACCCGCGTGGGCGGGCGGCGCTCGTCCTTATTCCATTGTATTGATACTGCGGATCGATTTGATTTCTTAATTATTTCCGTCCGTGCATAATCCACGGCTAATATTTGATATAAGCTCACCTGAGATTATCACGAGGCAAGAAATTTAAATGTCATAAATCTTACTCGTATCTGTAGATTGTCTGCTAGAAGCTATATATTTTTAAATCTATATAAATTACTTTGTTTATGTAAAGATGAAACAAAGACATCTACAACCTCCCTGGAATAAGACTGTGAGAATAAGCTTGGTGTTAGTGTCAGTCAGTTTTATTACTATTATTTGTCAATAAGACTATTGGTTACTATTCCTAAGTAACAGAACTAAAATATTAAAAATAAACTCGTTAAAAACTGGAAGAAATAATTAATATGATTAGAACAAAATCAAAATATTTCCGAGAACAGTTACGTTGGCAACGACAACATCATAACAGAATAAAAAAATATCAGATAGAATAGTCTTATTGGAATTGTTTTGAAATGTTTATTTGAATCCCCATTTTCCTAGATGTCAAGTGTTACCTTTTGAACTAATCTCAAAAAAGACCAAATCGAGGTAATATCATATCTCAATTTGTGCGTTCTAGCTGCTAAAATCCAAAAGCAGTAAACAAACCCTTCAAGCAGCAAAATAGACGCAAATAAACCCAAGACAATGGGTCCCATTTGCGCTTAGAAATTTACAGAAGAAATATCGTATATTTTTTTGAAATTTTATTGTATAATACATCCAATGGATATTCGTAAAATGAGTTCCGAATATCAATGCTATGAAGCTATGTTATATTTGCTCCACACCACAGTAAACAATACGACCGTAGTTAAAACGCACCCCGCTCCCGCCTCCGCATACCGACTAACTAATTTTTCCCATTCACAAATCATCAACGGAATCTTTGTACGCCTCGTGTTTCGTATCTCATGCAAATTCGACCGACTGGCAATGAGCCCGTTTATACATAACGACAATATCCATTTACGGTCGTGACGATCGTATCGTCGCGCTTAAAAGCTTTATCACCTACACGATAGATGCTAGATTTGTTTTTTATCGAAATTGCATGCTCACCGTTGTTATGTTTGTCAAAATATGTATATTACGATGCAAATGTGAGTTGAGACGGACGGACGGACTTAGAACAATAAGGGGCGTGGGCTGGGTTAACTCATTATTGTTAACACGCCTGGACGCCTTGACCGATATCCATTTTGAGTGGCTGGAACTACAAAGGTTGTGTGAACGCGTACTCGGAATCCTGTTGGAATTTTAAACGGTTAAGCCCACGAAATCATAGATGCAAACTGACAATGATCTCAATCGGTCGGCCAAGCAATTGCAGGGTTGCGATGATAATATAATAATCAAGTCAAGCGAACGATTCCGTTTCAATATTAAAATAAATAGTTACATATCATTTTGTTATTTGACTTTATATGCACCATATCTTAAAAATTATCGAAAGTTTTATAAAGATACTAGCAAGGATCCAAAATAAATAAAACATTGACCAAAAATTTTTCATAATTGTCTCTTCCGTTGGTGCAGTGGTTAGTAAGCCTGAATGCTGAGTCTGGGTTGCGAGTTCAATAACCATCGTGGACAAATATTTGTGTAAAGAGCATAAGAATTTTCTGCCAGGGTGCCATAAAAATAATCTGAATATATTAGAATAGATTTGTATGTATGTATGTAGTTTATCAGCCATCTGGTTACCATAACACAGGCATTGACCGAAGCGTCTGATTAAGGATGCGATGGTGCGATGGGACGCGATGGTGATGCGAAATGTAAAATAAAATTGGAATGCTGTCAGTACTTCTAAATGTAAAGCAGACCAAACTAGGTGGGGGAGTCAAGAGCCTCCGCAACCGGCGTGTATGTATGAAGAGACTGATGAATGTAGACGAAGCACGTCAGGTTTGCAAGGACAGAGATGTTTGGCGCTCCGTGCTATTTGCCTACCCCGTTAGGGATCTGGCGTGACGGTTATTTATTTATTTATTTACCAGACTAGGTAAATGCTAGTTATACTATACCAATTACGCCCTAGCAAATGTATCCGACTTGCCAACAGATCCTTTAGTGTTGTTAAGTTATGTCGGAAAGTTGTTGAATGGGAGGGAAATTGTATTAACCGTTCACTGTAGCTTTGCAGACAGCCCTGCATTCCAATAAGAAAGGAGCGTAGTTAAAAAAGGGTAGAGATTTTGGTTCACTTTACTACCTTTACTACATTGACTGTTGAACTGGGTTGAAAGGTTCATTTATGTCCTGGAAAAAATATCTCCGTGACGACCAACCAAAGTATTATTGCATGTAAATATATCTATGTAATAAATATTTATTATATTATAGGTTTCAAGCATTGGTTCTACCTAATTTGGGAGCAGACAGCTGTATGTGGAATATAGCAATATTTTGGGACTTCTCCGCGCATAGCCTTTGATCCCAAACTAGGCAGTTAAGCAGTTCCGGGATTATGGCAACCAGACGACTGATAAACTACACAGATACATATATGTAAATATGATATACAGTAATAAAGACATTTTTTTACATCCAAATACACAACAATACTCTTGCTTGTCATACAAATATTTGTTCTGGGTCGGAATCGAACCCACGACCCGGTTCAGTGGTCAGGGTCACTAACCGCTGCACCAACGGCAACGGGCCAGTCAAATGATATGTATATTAATGGACAATTTTTAAAACAAAACGACATAAAAAGGCGAAAATTCAACTCTTCATGGACTGTCTTTTAAATAAGTTGATATTAAATAAAATCTCATTCCTTAAATTGTAGCCAATCTTTGCCTTGATATCAAACACGGATCGATGAATGATGTGTGCTAACATTGAATATTATTATAATTAATTACCATGTGATAGACACATTTTAATATGGGTTATGACACGATTTCAGGTTGCCGTCACACTGGAGCGCGCCGCGCCCCGACGGGACATCCTGATCATGCCGCGTGTCCGCGTCCGAACTGCACTTGAGGCCGGAATAAATATACACCCATCAACTATTAATATGTTGTAGTTGAATGCAATGCAAACTTATAATCAGGTTGCCCACGTTCTGAGATGTTCTTAAAAGGTAATGTGCACTTCATGCAATGAACATAGATTAGCGTGTGGATAATAATTACCCCATTCGGTCATTATCAAACCAATATGCATATGTATATTTATTAGGTGTATTATTTGTGTAACAGTAGATAATTAAAACAAAATTTAATTTAATTCCGGCCTATGATATAACTGATATTTTATCCGAAATCAGATATGTTACTACGATGCGGACGCTTCGTACTATATCATGGAGTCATGATATATGACATGATATCTATGTCTTATAGATCGAAGGAGAGTAACAACTATTCTCCTTAGCAGCTGACCTTCTTCAACTGCAACAACGCAATTTTTCAGCCGAACGGTGGAGAGATCCTTCAACTATTTGTAAAAAAAATTTTGATATACAATTACACGTTATTTGGTCCTCAAGTGTACAGTGTGATGGTGCGACCATCGGCGCAATTACCCTATTGGCAACAATTGTTGTGCGACGCTGTCCGTCGGCCTGCATATCAATTTCATTACTAGTCATATTTAATAGCTCTTTGCTGCAGTTGTTCGTCTATACTTACTCATATTCGTCTGTTTTGCACACATTACTAACAGTAATCTCATTTTAGATTTTGACTTTAGATCACTTTGTCTTTATACGACTTTGGTCACGGCCAACCGCGAGTGTATTGTTATTAAAAGAAAAAAAATGGCTTTATTTTTATTTTATTAAAAATATCAATTTATATAAATCAATATTAAGTATTTTTTTAAATATGCACATGCATATTCAATAAGTGCAATTGTAATTGTAAGCATTTGCCGTCATTGCACAGACGAGTTGGCATATCTCAATCAACTTGTCGACTTAGGCAACGCTGAGTGCGATCAATTCATGAATAGGGTCTCAACCAGCGACATTTGGACCAGCATCTTTGGATTTGGTAGGGTCAATAGGCAATAATCTTTCCATACATGCATATATTACATTTATCCCACATGCCAACCATATCGTACCGAAATGGCATATTTGACTATATTCCAGTTCACCTTTAAATACGAATACAAATCCGTATTATGCAGTAGCTTAATTCAGTAATGATAGAATATGACCAATATGTATTTATTCATCAAAATTAAGTTACAGTGATTCTTTGTAGCATTTGCAAATCAGTTCCATATATTTGGTAACCTACAATTGATGTAATATTTTGATTATAACATAAACCAGTTTCGTATTTCGGGTAGTAATAAAAAGAAAGATATCACACGTGA